>VDFB02264611.1:0-283577 GCA_007258455.2 Sequoia sempervirens
TAACATATTAGTGGAGCACAAGCTTTGTACCTACCAAATGAGATAATTCCTACCAAAAATTGGAAAATCATTTACATCCATTATTGATAACCATTTTAGGAAACCCATGTTATTTATTCATCTCATCTACAACAACATAAATGTGATCTTCACCATAAACCTTGTGGAGACTCTAGATAGAATCTGTAAATACCCTTTCCCAAACTTGATGAGGAAAAATAGAGGTTGTAGTAAAATTGCTAAAAAATCATGTTCTCCTCCTTTCTATTGGTAGGTAATTTCTTGATGATATGTGTGAAAGGACCCTCCCTAAAGCACTTCCATATGGATCTCTCTCCCTTTTTCGTATAGTTTGTGCAAGATCTAGAGTATTGTACTATGAGCATGTTATGCACCATTTCTAAGGTCTTTTGTTGCATCCTAGATGCACATATTGGAAGGATTATATTCTTATAAAAAATGCAACCAACTATTGGCACACAGTTTGTTTCATCATCCATATTTCTTTCTAAGTGGGTAGTAGTAAATGTATCCCATTCTAGTATTGAGAACTTAAAAATCCCCATCCTTAGTCCTTCTTGTGATGAAGTCAATTTTTTTTTACTATAATCTTAACACAATTTGAGAAAACTTGAACTAGAAGATATCATTGCACACATCTCAAAGAGGGGGTTATCAATAATGCAATGGAAAATAGAAAGAGATTAAAAATCATTTTTTATTTCCTAGTTAAACCATTCTCTATGCTAGCTCAACGTTGTGAAGATATTCTCTAAAATAATCATGTTTGATTCCTAGTTAGTTGTGTCATCCTTTCTTTGCTTTGTTCGTTGACTTCTAATTTTTTGCCTATTGATTTGGAATAAACCCAACTCTATAAGTTTGTAAATTATAATATTACTATAAGTCGATAAAAATAAAATTCCTCTTGGATCCTATCAAGGTTATTTGTATTTGAGTCTTTATCCGACACTACCTCAATGAAGTGCACTTTTTCCTTACCAAGTCATCCATGACCAGAAGTCCATGGTTCCCTACATAAAAAATAGAGCCTTTGTTTATCTCATTTCTAGTGTTACTTATCATCTATAACCACTATTTATGTGGTACTCAAAGGGGATGTATGATACCCCTTCTTGTATGCATCTTCCTTTAGTTGCTCCCACATTATGTATAAAAGTTAATGATTTATTTTTTGGTGTTTCCTATGGCTTTGGGTCTAAATTCTCTCTACCTTCTTGTAAGAACATTTTATCTTTCCCATATTCATTGATATCTTCCTCAACAAACTTTGTTAGTCCTAGTTTTGCTTGGTACTCCTCAAATATTATGACAATCTCCCATTTCTATTATGTCTCAATTGGAACAAGGTTTTTCTTTCCATTCTATGGTTGTAAATCCTATTTCCTTTGGACCATTATAAATTTTTCTCCCTTAATTTTCATAAAATATGAGAAAGGCATTGATTTTTGGATCTCTATTGGATGTATTTTATATTTTACATAACCATTAACAATACCTTCCTTCACTAAATTTTGGGTCTTTGCTACAATAAAATATATTTATAATCACAAGAAGGTGGTTTAGAGAGGCCTAGCAATAGATCCACCCATTCTTTGAATATTGTCTGCATCATCTAAGTTCATGTTACTATTTTTTCCCAAATATCTTATTCCACCATAAATGAGAGATTTTAGGAATCCTATGATTCACAGGCTAGCAATAATTTTAAATAATGTAAATCTGAATTTTAAATAATTTTAAACCCTTTTCAAGTGTTATATATTTGGGACAATTAATATCAATGTTTAGTATTTAATGTAGATCTTATCAAACTAGAATTTAATCACTAGTTACATCACATTGTTACCATTGCATTCTAAATACTAACCAAAAAAATAGAAATGTAACTCTTGGCCATTTCCTTATTACAATAAAATTTGAGTACATTCAAATGTTCAACAATAACTATAATGAACAATAATAAAATTTCATGTGCATACTCACAATAGACATCAACTAGAATCACATATAATATGGTTGATCTACAACCAAATGAAGCTCCAATGTGACCTCTAAGTGAGATCATGTGAGAACACACATATATACTGAGAGGGGGGTGAATTAGTATATCCTTAAATAGATTCAATTCAAAACTTAACAATCAAAACTTGTAACTAGATAGAGAATTCAAAACAACATAACACAATCATCACACCAAATTTATGTGGAAAACCCAACAAGGGAAAAACCACAATGAGAAAGCTACTTGGAGATAGTGTTTAAATCCAACCTCACAAAATGAAACAATAGTTGCAATAGGTTTTAAGGTATTTAACCTAAGGAAGTTTACAACTCCTTGCTGAACACTTTCAAAATTAGGTTGCAACCTCAGAATACAACTTTTCATGAACTAGATAATCAACCACCACAACAACACTTTTGTTTCCTCTGAATCACTACCTTCAACACTTACACTCCACTTATTTTGGATCACTTCCTCCAACATTCACACTTTTAATTTTTCCTTCTACTCACTACTTCCAAAATTCACTTACTCACTTTGGTTGGCTCACTACCTTTCACACTTCACTTATACTATTTTTCTTTTTACTTACGACCTCTAGCATACATAAAATACTTCTCTACAAATTCACACTCATACCTCTATGTTCAACACATTTCTTTCAAAAAATTACATTAATCACACATTGAACACTTTAACACTTTGATCACACACTTGATATTTTATTCAAGTACCTTCCACAAATATCAAAAAGTTTCTTCTTGTCGGCCACACAAAAATGTATGAACATGAAACATGAAACAACCATATTGAGTTGGATCCAAAATATCCACAGGAAAGGGAAATTCAATGTGGTCCAAGCCAAGAGATAAGCATGGCCAATTTTAACTTTGCATGCATTCGCATGCTAGGGCACACCACAAAAAAATTGTGTAAACAACGTAAGGTACTTAATTGGCATGTCAAACACACATCCCTCAAAATATTAACTCCAAACCACAACCAACACTAGAGAGACAAGATAGCATCATTTGCATCATGTCACAAGAATCAAATGATATTTGATAATATTTCAATTCCCTTATTTCACACCTTCATGCAAAATTATGTTGGCACAAGCAAACTGACACAACATTGGTATCTATTGCAAACTTAAACAACACAATCTTGAGATATATATAACTTTGAAAATTTGACTTGTGCTATGCTTCAGCAATTGAAACTCGAAGTGAGAAGATAGACATTGTAAACTCATTCTTCAAACTACAAGACAACAACAAAAATTATGGATAAATGCAAAGCATTTCTCTGAACCTTCCATGACTGCAACAACACAGTCTTCACAATGCTTCTTACTCAAAAAACTTCTATGATGACTTCTATGTTTTGAAAACTAGAACACACATGCTTCACACTTGAATCTATCTACCTTCTAAACCACTAGACCTTATCTTTTAATGTGAAGGAATGTGGAGCACTCCTTGGATCCTTTTAGAGAAACTTCTTGAGCCACTAACTATAAGAAATTCAATAGACAATGAGTGCAAAATTCACAACATCATTCACTTATTCATGAGCAATAAAAATATTTTTTATAGTAACTCATGACATCCAACATCATTCATAATACTTCTTAACCAAAATCTTGATTGCAGCATATGCAACCATCCACATGCTACGATTTTTCTAACAACAAAAACAACATGAAACAATATCAACAAACTCCATCTTGTTGATATCAATGATGACATCTACACCATGCTAGCAACAATCTTCCCCTTTGGCATTGATGGCAACACCAACCTAATATGAAATTTCCCCCCCTTTACTCTATATCTCTCCCTTTGACATCAAGGATAAAGGGCTAATGGTATTCAACTAAGCTTGCAACAACATACAAGCTCCCCTTGTCCCCACTAACATTAAAATTCTTCTACCTACTCACCTTGAGAGGTAGCCATCATCAATCTAGGGATAGAACTATGTCTTGAATTCCTCCCCCTAGAAAAATGCACCAACTATGCATATAGTTAGAAGAAGGGAAAAAATCCTTAACTTTTGTCTGAGATACTCAAATGTATTCTTTCAAAGTTCCTTTGTGAAGATGTTTACATTTTTTTTCTTTGTGGGCACATACTCCAATCTTACTTCTTGATCCATAACTTTCTCCCTTGAGAAGTGATACCTAATAGATATGTGCTTGGTTCTAGCATGCATCATTGAATTCTTTGAAATATTGATGGCACTTGTATTATCACACAATTGGAATGAGCTCATCAGACATCACCTTGATTTCCTTCAAGGTTTGCTTCATCAACAACACTTGGTTGCAGCAAGATGCTACAACAATATACTTAGCTTCTATTGTTGATAAGGACGCTGAGTCCCACTTCTTACTAAACCAAGAGAACAATATATCTCCAAAAAATAATTCTCCACTACTGATACTTCTTTTATCATCAACACTACCAACCCATCAATATTAGTATATGCATTAAAATAAAAGTATTTACCCTTTTGATACCACAATCTATAGTCTAGATTTCTCTTCAAATATCTAAAATTCCTCTTGACAACCTTTACATGAGTTTCTTTTAGATTATTTTGAAACCTTGTAACCAAGAATATAGCTTGCATAATATCATGCCTTGAAGCATTTAAGTACAATAGACCCCAAATCATAGACCTATACAGAGCCTGATCAGCCTTAGGTGACACATCATCCTTACTCAAATGGAAACTGGTTACCATTAGAATGCTCACTGGTTTACAGTCTTCCATACCAAACTTATTTGTCATTTCCTTAACATAATTGAGAGATAAAGATACCATTATCTAACAATGTAATTTGAATTCCAAGAAAGAATGATAAAACACCTAACATAGATATTTCAAATTCTTTTTTGTATTTCTTTAGCAAACATCTTACACATTTCATCATTACTACCAAATATTATATCATCAATATACACAACAACAATTAGACTCTTTTCATCCTCTTTTTTAATGTACACATTACTATCTTTGGTACATTTCTTGAAGTCTTGCTAAAGTAGGTACTTGTCTAGCCTTGCATGCCAAGCCCTAGGGGCTTGTTTGAGACTATACAATGCCTTCTTAATTCTGCATACAATTTTTGGGTTTTCTAATAGCCTAAATCCATCAGGCTTCTCTATGTAAACTTCTTCTAATTCACCATTCAAGAAAGTAGATTTCACACCCATTTGATATACTTTGAAGTACTTGTGAACATCAAATACAAGAAATATTATGATAGCCTCAATTCTCGCCACTAGAGAAAATATTTCTTCAAAGTCGATTCCTTCCACTTGTGAATATCCTTTGCATACCAGTCTTGCTTTATTTCTCACAACTTCTCCATCTTCATTTAGTTTGTTTCTAAACACCCATTTTGTACCAATCACATTCTTGTCTACAGGCCTTGGAACCAATTCCCAAGTCTGATTTTTCTCAGTTTGATTTAGCTCTTCTTCCATTTCTTGTATCCATCCTTCATCTTTGCTAGCATAAACAATTTTTTTTGGTTCTATTCTTGACAATAGAGAAAATTTTACTTGTTCATTTTTCTATGCAAATATTCTTCTTGTCTACACTCCGTCATTTTTATCTCTAATGATCTGATCTTATGAATGATTTTTTTGAACATATTTGGTAGGAGTTTTGGGTATTTTTTTGGTGCTTCTTCATTCTCTTTAACTTCTTCTTCTTCCCTTGTGCAAGTAGATTCATCAGACCAAAAATCATCTTGTTCATGTGTGTTGTGATGTGATTCTTCATCCACTTTAACATTTATACTTTCAACAACCTTCCTCAACCTTTTATTGTAGCATTTGTTGGCTTTGCTCCTACTTGAATACCCAAGAAAAATTCCTTCCTTTGATCTTGAATCAAAATTTCCCAGACCTTCTTCATCTCTTTTGATAAAGTGTTTTCTTCCAAGAAAATTGAAATATTTGACAGTTGTCGATCTCCCATTCTACAACTAATAGGAATTTTTGGTGCTATCCACCCTTAGTTGAACTCTATTAAGGATATAGACAGCAATATGAATTACTTCTTTCAAATACACATAAGGAAATTTAGCTTCATTCAAAATTGATCTTGCCATATCTTGAACAATTTTATTCTTTGTCTCCACTACTCCATTTTGTTGAGGAGTTCTAGCAGTAGAATAGTGTCTCTTTATCCCATGCTCTTCACAAAATTCTTCAAACTCACTTAATGTGAACTCTATTGGAAGTTTGGAGATGTTTGAAGCTTGAGTTGTTTGTGAGTTTTTTGGGTGTTTTTATTGATGTCAACCCATTGTATAATGAGAGTGTTGGAATTCTATTGATAATAATGATATGTCTAAAATTGTTAGTATTGATGTCAACACATTCTAGTGATGTAACTGATGTCCTACTTCAGTATAGTTGTAGAATTTGTTGGCCTGACTTGTGTTTTGGGAGATTATTGTAGTTGGAAAGTGTTGCATGTTTCAGATACTTTAGATATGTTGTAGAGTTATTATTAATGTTGTTGATGAATTTTTTTCACTTGGTTTCCAATTTCTTGAGAAAATATAAATGAAAGAGAGTTCAATATGGAAAAGTGGTATTCAGTTTTTTTCTCTACATTTATTCATGATTGAAGATATGCTCATGTGGTTTGGAATTTATGATCAAAGGTGTTTAGAGGTGTCCTATCCAAAGTTTTAGGTTCTAGATCATACTGCAGTGGAAGATGTGTTTGACAGTATGTTTGTTTGGTGAAACGTGTCTAGGAGAAATGAGATTGCTTTGAATTTCTCTATAGTGAAGGTTCTAGTGTTGTGGATCTAGAAATGTACTTATATCATTTGTATCTACCTTCCCTTTAAGTTTTAGGTGTTGAGTTGTTCTGCAAAGTTGTTTAGTGTGCTGAATGTTTGTGCAAGTATGTCTAGTTGCACAAAATGAAGATGTTCTTAAGTTTTAGGTGGTTGTAGTAGTTGTGGTGAATATTTTGATGATGTGGAATATTTTGAGATGGTGTGGAATTTTTTTGTGAGGTTCACGAGATGTTTTCATACCTTGAGAGGTGTGTTTGGAGTCACTTTTTAGTGTTAGTGTAGGTTTGGCTGACCTGGTGTGCTAGCGCTAATTGTGGAGGAAAATTATTATTTGAGGAAGTATTGAGAAGTGTTTTCGTGTAGATTTTAGTCCCAATTAAGTAGTTGCATGTTTTTTCTTCACTTCTTTATATTTTGGAAGCATTTGGTTTTGACCTATTTGGTGTTGCATGGTTGAGGTGCATAAATTTTCTTATGGATGACCTAATTGAGATTGTTTTAGGTCATAGAGGGTATGAATGCAAGGAGAATTATTGTGTGGATTAAGTGTAGAGTGTGTGATTTGAAAGATGTGAATATGATCAAGTGTAATGAATTGGGTGCGAGCCTTAATTCCTATGAATTACAGATGTAGTGAGTAGAAGGTGTTGACATCTATTTGATGAGTTGTTTGTGCTTCAGTCAAATTGTACCTTCAACATATGAGAGATGCATTATGAGAAATTTAAATTGGTAGTGAGCCACCCCTTCCTCTATTCTTCTTTCTTTTGGATAATGAGTCCTTTTCTAGTGAGCCACTGGTAGTGATCCTTTCTTTATCTTTCTAGGTAGAGAGCCTTATTGTATTCAGTGTTGCAATTCATATATTAGTGAGCTAATCTTCACCATAGTTTTTCCCTTCTTGGTTTTTTCAAATAAATATTGTGTTCTTATGTGTTTGTATGTGTTTACATTATTGTTTCATATGTTTACATTCTACTAATGCATGATAAGGGTTTAATGGTTGTTAAGGGTTTAAGGGCTAATGCAAATCTAAATGGTAATGAGGGTTTTTTATTAAAAGCATACAACTGATTCACCCCCCCTCACTTGTCCTATGCATCTAACAATTGGTATCAAATCTAGATGGTGCACAAGAAAGGTGTCAAAGCTCCTTTGTTCAATGAAACAAATTTTACCTACTGAAAAACTAGGATGGAGTCCTTTATGGTTTCTCTTGGATTTTATGTTTGAGAGTCTATTGAAAAAGGTTATACTATGCCTAAAAATGGTCTAACAAGTGATGATGAGATCAAGGATTATGAAAAAAATGGAAAATTAAGGAATGCAATCTTGAGTGGTCTTTCTGATTTTGAACTTGGAAAGGTGATAAGTCTAAAATCTGCTAAAGAGATCTAGACAAAGCTAGAAGGTATCTATGAAGGAGTTGACAAGGCCAAACAAGTGAAGATGCAAAACTACAAAGCCAAATTTGAAATTGTAAGGATGTTTGAAGATGAAGATATTACTTCATACATGCTTAGAGTTGATGAAGTTGTCAATGCCATCAATGGTCTTGGTGAAAAGTTGGATGAAATCAAAGTTGTGAAAAATGTATTAAGAACTCTTCTAAAGTTATAGTTCTATAGTTTATGTTATTGAGGAAGTTTAAAACTTGGATAATTATTTTAGAGATTAGATGTTTGGTGCTTTAACTTGTTTTGAAATGGGAGAGTTTGGTAAAGATGCTACAAATAAAGAAACTACTTGTGGACACTGATTTTGGTATCTAAGGGTTCTCTAACTCTTCTAGGGTTTTTCACCTAAAAGGAGAGAAATGGACCCAAAATGCGTAATGTCTACACACAAGGATGGATGCAATATGCCTAAATATAATGTCTAAATGCAAAGAATTAATGAAAGATAATGAATATGAATGCAAAACCCAAGAAATGAAATTTTTTTGAAAACACGTTGTGATATGCAAAAACACCTAGAAATGAAGGTAAATTATAATAGAAACTGATGAAATTGAAAGTGTGCACCTGGAAGGTAAAAAAGGATGGAATGAAGATTTTGATCCTAAAAACTTGATCTGCAGCCAAGCCCCGGGACACTTATTGCCAATACGGGCAACTTAGTCCCGGATCAGAATTGATTTGGAGTCTATTTAAGGCCAAATGGGTATCAAATCTGCAAAACCTCAAATAGGTTCCTAACTGATATTTAGGTTTTGACTCTAATTTTGAACTGAAAATAACTTTAGTGGATATTTTAACACAGAAACAAGGGAAATTTACTAACAACTTTGGCTCATTGCTGCGTGATCTTGACCTTCCGAAATACGCTGGTCATGGAGAGAGAAGTCTGTTGGGATGTTGGACGTAGGGTTGCGCCGATCAAAACTGTTTGGTAATTGAAACAGACGACTGGATGACGAAGCATGGGCTATTGAATTTGAGGAGCTTTGTGGATGGTGGATCTTGCGTTTTCCCATGACGAGACGAAGAGCTGCTCCACTTGAATCTCATACCTCTTGGGACGGGCTGGGAGATGTTGGCACCTAACAACCGACTTAAGAACTGCTGGAAGCCAGATGACAGAATGAAATAGATTAGTTACATGAATGGGTTTTAGAAGTTTCATTTATGGGAGGACTCCACTGGACACCACTATTAAATTTGTAGATCCCCAAAGGCATGAAGGAAAAGACTCAAAGCTTAAAATCATTTTTTTCCACCCAAACCTTTCAAAAAGCAAACTTAATGGACAGAACCACCGGACTTGACCATGGGACTGGGACTAAAGTCACCTGGGTGGGAACTTGTTGATCTCTCAGAAGTCCTTCAAGCCTTTTATGAAAGAGTAGAAAAATCGAGTTTCTAAGTTATTTCAATCCAGTGATTCAACAATCAAAATCATGGATACTAATATAAGGATATAAGTTCTTGTGATGATGATCTCCTGCAAAGAAAGAATTAATTAGGGCTAGGGACACAAATTTCAATGTGAAAGTGTGATTAAATATACTTTACAACATTAAAATGAGGTCCACATAGCCTAGAAATGCACAACATCCAATGTGAATGTGTAAAACACATTACAACACTAGATTAAGATTAGGTTTAATTTACAATCCTTCTAGATTAATGTGAAGATGCAATTAAATACATTTTATATCATTGAAGGGGAAGAATAGGTCTATTAATTCTAGAGAGGTGTGAATGTCTTTTACAACACTTTACAACACCTTCACAAGACATTGTTAAATGCATTTTATTCATTTTGCAAGGGACCAAGACTTAGTGTTGATGTGTAAAACACCTCACAACACCAAATCAAGGCCTCATTAATTCCAATTTGTCATAAATTATTCCCATATCAAGCAAGGTGTACACTTCTTGGCGACACACTACTTTTAAAGCTTGCAAACTGGAAAAGGATGATGGATCAGATCTAGATGATCTTGATGAGGTGGAAACAAATTTTTTGAGGAGATTAAAAAATGGTGCTGGAAAATACATAGGTAATCTAACTTTCAAATGTTTCAATTGTGGAAAGATAAGTCATTATGCATCTAAATGTCCAATCAAAGTTACTAGTGACAAACAAAAGGATGATAAGGGTAAATTTGTCAAGAAGAGTTATTATATTGAAAAGGACAATAGTGTATCTAATGATAAAGAATTAGATTATCTAGATGAAGGAAGTGATGAATGCTTGTTTATGGCTTTAAATTCTAGAACTAATTCTACTAATCTTGAAGGATGTGTGAAGGAAAGTACTCCAAAAATAGGTCATAACATTGAAGGAAGTGTGTTGACTTTGTTTCATGCTAAAGAAGAGAAGAATTACTAGATCATTGATAGTGGATGCTCAAATCATATAATAGGTGATAAGAGTAAGTTTGTTAAGCTTGAAAAGTATGATGGTGGTCTTGTTAATTTTGGGGATGATACATCTGCTAAGATTTGTGGAAAAGGTTCAATTAGTTTTGATGACAATCATTATATAGACGATGTTCTTTATGTCAAGGGTCTTTGACATAATCTTCTAAGTGTAGGAAAATTTGTAGCAAATGATATAATCTTTTATTTCAAAATGGTGGTTGTTATATTAAAAAAGGAAGCTCGAGTACTTTGGTTGCTATTGGAACAAAGATAGGAGGTAATGTCTATTAACTCAAAGGTAGTGGTGCAAAGTGCTTTATGTATCAAACTAATGAAATTTGGCTATAGCATAGAAGAATGGGTCACATTAATTTTGGTAACCTTGTAAGAATAAGTTCTACTAATGTTGTGAGATATTTTCCAAAGATTACAAATCCTATCAATGTAATCTACAAAGAATGTGAAGTTGGAAAAAAAACAAAGACAAGATTCAAGACAACAAAATATTCTACCATAGGTCCCTTGGAGTTATTGTATAGAGATCTATGTGGACCTACTAGAATTAGAATCTCATGTGGTGATAGGTATTTCATGTCATTAATTGATGATTATTCTAGAATGGCTTGGGTTACATTTCTCAAATAAAAATCAAAAGCTCTAGACAAGCTTAAAATATTTAAGGCTATGGTTGAGAATGAAATGAATTTAAAAGTAAAATTTTGAGATTTGATAAAGGTGGTGAGTTTACTTCAAATGAGTTTAACATTTTTTGTGAAGATCATGAAATAAGAAGGCATTTATTAGCCCCTAGAACTCCTAAATAGAATGGATTTGTGGAAAGGAAAAATAGAACAGTTCAAAAAGCAACTAGGACAATGATAAAGGAAGCCAATCTTTCGTATGTGTATTAGATAAAATCAATTCATACAACACTATACATTCTTAATAGAAGTCAAGCAAGAGCGAATAGTTCAAAGTCTCCTTATGAGTTATAGTATGGTAAACCTCCTACTATGAAATATTTTAAAGTTTTTTGAAGGAAGTGTTAATTAGAAGAGATGAAGAAAATGTAGGAAAGCTTGATGCAAGATTTGATGAAGGAATCTTCCTTGGATACTCTACAAGAAGCAAGGCCTATTGGTGTTAGAATAAAATGTTGAAGAAGATTGTTGAGAGTGTGAGTGTTAAAGTACATGAAGAACCATATCAAAGTTTAGTATTGGTAGAAGAATATGAATCTGATGAATCCCCTTGCAGTGAAGAAGAAAAGACTAAAGATAAAGGAAAAGAGTTGAAAATTGAAGAGGAAGAAGATCTAAAATGAGAATCCTAAGACTCCTAAGTATGTGTAAAAGAATCATTTAGAAGATCAGATCATTGGAGATAAGAGAAAAGGTGTGCTAACAAGAAGACAAGTTGCTATGACAGAAGAACAAGTAAATTTTTTGTTTACTTTTTGAGGTGGAACCAAAAACAATGATTGAGACATGCAAAGATGAGAATTAGATCAAAGCAATGAAGGAAGAGCTAGAATAGATAGAGAAGAATCCAAATTTGGAATTGGTCCCAATATTAGAAAATAAGAATGTGATTGGTACTAAGTGGGTATTTCAGAACAAGTTGAATGAAGACAGAAAAATTGTCAGGAACAAGGCTAGACTTGTTTGTAAATTTTATCATAGGTTGAAGGTATAGATTATGAGGAAATTTTTTCTCTAGTTTCAAGAATGGAAGCTATTAGAATGTTTTTAGCTTTTGTAGCATATAAAAAATTCAAAGTATATCAAATGGATGTGAAGTCTACATTATTGAATGGTGAATTGGAAGAAGAGGTATACATTGAACAACTAAGGTTTGTATATTGAAGAAAGCATTGTATGGACTAAAGAAAGCTCCCAAAGATTGGTATGCAAGGTTAGATAAGTAATTATAGCAAAGATTTAGAAAAGTTACTACAAATAGCAATCTGTATTTCAAAGTTGAAAGTGAACAAATCTTAATTATGATATTATATGTTGATGACATAATCTTCAGAGGAAATAAAGATATGTGATTTTTTTTTACAAAAGAGATGTAAAAAGAATTTGAAATTTCAATGTGTGGGGAGATGAATTTATTCCTTGGTTTGTAGATCAATCAATCAAAGAAACGTATATTCATATCACAATCTAAGTATGTTGAGGAAATGTTCAAATTTTTTGGAATGGATGACTCTAAACTGGTATGTACTCCTATGGTTACTAGTTGTAAGTTGAGAAAAAATGATGAATCTCCTAAGATAGATCAAAGAAATTATAGATCAATGATTTTTGGACTATTATACCTTACTACTACTAGACTAGATATCATGCATTTAGTTTGTCTTGTGGCTAGATTTCAAGAAGATCCCAGAGAATCTCATGTTGTAGTAGTAAAGAGGATATTCAAATATTTGAAGGGAACTCTCAATTATTGTTTATGGTATCCTAAGGATATCGACTTATCCTTGAGTGCATACACAGATGTAGATTAGGTTGGATGTGTAGATGATAAGAAAACTACAAGTGGTGGTACCTTCTTCCATGGAAGCATGGTGATTTCATGGTTAAGTAAGAAGCAATATTTAGTGTCATTATCTACTGTAGAAGAAGAATATATTATAGTAGCATCATGCTGTACACAATTGTTGTGGATGAAGGAAACATTGAAGGATATCAGAGTTTCATATGATGAACCTATTTCTATCATTTGTGACAATAAAAGTGCAATAAATATTTAAAAGAATCTGGTAATGCATTCAAGAACAAAACATATCTCAATCTGGTATCACTTCTTTAGAGAGAAAGTTGTAGAGAATGAGGTGAAGTTGGAATATGTTCCTACTAAGGATTAGGTTGCTGATATTTTCATAAAGTCTCTTCCAAAAGATACTTTTGAGTATCTCCAAGAGAAGTTAGGGGTTGTTGGCCCTTCTTTCAACTAGATGCATAAGTGTGTGCATATGTCTAAGAAGTATTTCAAGATACATTCTTGGTCTTGGACTGATGTTGAAGGCTACCTCTCAAGGGGAGTAGGTAGTAATGGTTGTTGGATGGTGTAGTCAAATGGAGCATATTGTGTGCCTCTAAGGGGGAGTGTGTAGGAAAGTGAATATCGAGGAAAGAAAAAGAGTTCAATACAAAAAAGAGAGTGCATAAGAGAGTGCAGTTGCTTGTTGGTGTTGTAAGTGGTGTATGTAGGTGTGGCCCTTTGAATGTTGTCAAAGGGGGAGAGAAAGAGAGTTGGATGAGTTTATGGACCTTTACCATTGATGTTAAAAGGGGAGAGAGTTGGTTGAAAAACCATAGTGCAAAAGTAAATATGGTCTGAAGACCATAAGAGGAGAGAGAATCTGGAAAAAATGAAGGGTTAGTGTAGTGTATGGAGAGTATTGTCTGAGGATCAAAGGAGGAGAGTGATCTAGAATGATGAAGAGTAAAGAGTTTTCCTAGTTGGGGGGATTACTACTTATTATAGTATTTCTATTGGTTTCTTTTTTTGTTGATGATTTTTTAGAAAGTATGTGTTTCCTTTAATGGAAAAGGGGGAAATTATTAGAAGTTTGGAGATGTTGGAAGCTTGAGTTGTTTGTGAGTTTTGGGTATTTTCATTGATGTCAACCCCTTGAATAAAGAGAGTGTTGGAATCTACTAATATTAATGATGTGTCTAAAATTTTTGGTATTGATGTCAACACATGTCGGTGTTGTCATTGATGTCATACTTCAGTATAGTTGTAGAAGTTGTTAGTCTAACTTGTGTTTGGGGAGATTGTTGTAGTTGTAAAGTGTTGCATGTTGAAGATGTTGTAGATATGTTGCAGAGATATTAGTAATTTTGTTGATAAAGTTGATTCACTTGGTTTCCAAGTTCTTTTGATAAAATTTGAATAAAAGAGAGTTCAAGTGTGATGGTCTAAGTGTGAGCCTTAATGCCTATGAATTCTAGATGTAGTGAGTAGAAGTTGTCTACATTTTAGTCTATTTGATGAGTTGTTTGTGCTTTAATGGAATTGTACCTTTGGAATATGAGAGATGCATTGTTAGAAGTTAAAATTGGAAGTGAGCCACCCCTTCTATTATTCTTTCTTTTGGATAGTGAGTCCTTTGGCAGTGAACCTTATTGTATTTGACATTGCAATTAATATATTAGTGAGCTAATCCTCACTTTGGTTTTTCCCTTCTTAGGTTTTCCGCATAAATATGGTGTTCTTATGTGTTTGGATTTGCTTGGATGTGTTTCCATTACTATTTCATATGTTTACATTCTGCTAAAGCATGATAAGGGTTTAATGGTTGTTAAGGGTTTAAGGGCCAATGCAGATCTGAATGATAATGAGGGTTTTTGATATTTTTAAGTATACAATTGATTCACCCCGCCTCTTAGTTGTTTTGTGCATCTAAAAATTGGTATCAATTTTTTTATTGTCATGAAGAAGCTTAGCCACTTGAGGTAGATCTAGATGGCACACAAGAAAGGTGTCAAAACTCCTTTGTTCGATGGAAAAAATTTTACCTACTAGAAACCTAGGATGGAGTCCTTTATGGTTTCTCTTAGATTTGGTTTTTGGAATTCTTTTGAAAAAGGTTATACTATGCCTACAAATGCAATCTTGATTGATCTTTCTAATTTTGAATTTGGAAAGGTGATAAGTTTGAATTCTACTAAAAATATTTGGACAAAGCTAGAAGGTATGTATAAAGGAGATGACAAGGTCAAACAACTGAAGATGCATAACTACAAAGCCAAATTTGAAACCCTAAGAATGTTGGAAAATGACGATATTACTACCTACATGCTCAAAGTTGATGAAGTTGTCAATGTCATCAATGGTCTTGGTGGAAAGCTTGATGAAAGGAAAGTTGTGAAAAAGGTATTAAGAAATTTGCTTAAAGCTTATAGTTCTAAAAAAATTCTATTAAGGAAGCTCAGAATTTGGATAATTATTCTAGAGATTAGATGTTTGGTGCTTTAACTTCTTTTGAAATGAGGGTGTTTGGTAAAGATGCTACAAACAAAGAAACTATTTTTTAAGTTTGCAAAGTGGAAAAGGGTGATGAATCAGATACAAATGATCTTGATGAGGTGGAAGCAAAATTTGTGAGGATATTGAAAAAGGGTAATGGAAAATACAGAGGTAAGCTACCTTTCAAAAGTTTTAATTATTGAAAGATAGGTCATTATTCATCTAAATTTCCAATCAATGTTACTAATGACAAACAAAAGGATCATAAAGGTAAATTTGTCAAAAATAGTTATTATGTTGAAAAGGAAAATGGTGCATCTGATGATGAAGAATAAAATTATCTAGATGAAGGAAGTGATGAATGCTTATTCATGGCTTTAAATGTTGGAACTAATTATACTAATCTTGACCGATGTGTGGAGGAAAGTGCTCCAAAAATAGGTCATAACATTGAAGGAACTATGTTGACTAATTTTCATGCTAGAGAAGAGAAGAATTATTGGATCATTGATAGTGGATGCTCAAATCATATGATAGGTGATAAGAGTAAGTTTTTTAAGCTTGAAAAGTATGATGGTGGTCTTGTTAAGTTTGGTGATGATACATCTACTAAGATTTGTGCAAAAGATTCAATTAGTTTTTATGGAAAGCATAATACAAATGATGTTCTTTATTTCAAGGTCTCTGACATAATATTCTAAGTGTAGGAAAAATGTGTAGCAAACGATATAATCTTGTATTTCAGAATGGTGGTTGTGAAATTAGAAAAGGAAGCTCTAGTACTTTGGTTGCTTCTAGAACAAGTACATAAGGTAATGTCTATCAACTCAAAGGTAGTGGTGCAAAGTGCTTTATGTTTCAAACTAATGAAATTTGGCTATGGTATAGAAGAATGGGTCAAATCAATTTTAATATTCTAGTGAGCATAAATTCTACTGATGTTGTGAGATATTTTTCAAAGATTACAAAGCCTATCAATACAATCTGCAAAGAATGTCAAGTTGGAAAACAAACAAAGACAAGATTCAAGACAAATGAATATTCTACCACAAGTCTCTTGGAGTTAGTGTATACAAATTTATTTGGACCTGCCATAATTAGAAGCTCATGTGGTGATAGGTATTTCATGTTATTAATTGATGATTATTCTAGATGGCTTGGGTTACATTTCTTAAAGAAAAATCATAAGCTCTAGACAAGTTTAAAGTATTTAAAGCTATGGTTGAGAATGAAATGAATCTGAAAATAATTTTTTTGAGATCTGATAGAGGTGGTGAATTTACTTTAAATGAGTTTAATATTTTTTGTGAAGATCATGGAATAATAAGGCATTTATTAGCCCCTAGAACTCCTTGGCAAAATGGAGTTGTAGAAGTGAAAAATTGAACAACTCAGGAAGTGGCTAGGACAATGATGAAGGAAGCTAATCTTTCACATTTCTATTGGAGAGAAGCAATTCATAATGTAGTCTAAATTCTTAATAGATGTCAAATAAGAGATAATAATTCAAAGACTCCCTATGAGTTATGGTATGGTAAACTTCCTATTGTGAAATATTTCAGAGTTTTTGGAAGGAAGTGTTATATAAAAAAAGATGAAAACTTAGCAAAGTTTGATGCAAGATTTGATGAAGGAATCTTATTTGGATTATCTACAAGAAGAAAGGACTAATGGTGTTACAATAAAAGTTTGAATAAGACTTTTGAGAGTGCAAGTGTTAAATTGGATGACAACCACATCAAAGTTTAGTGTTGATAGAATCATATGAATCTAATGATTCCCCTTGCAGTGAAGAAGAAAATGTTGAATATAAAGGAAAAGAGTTGAAAATTGAAGAGGAAGAAGCTTTGAAAAATAATCCTAAGACTCCCAAGTATGTGTAGAAGAATCATTCAAAAAATTAGATCATTGGAGATAAGAGAAAAGGTGTGTTGAAAAGGAGAAAAGTTGCTATGATTGAGGAACAAGTAAATTTTTGTTTACTTTCTAAGATAGAACTAAAAATAGTGATTGAGGTATGTAAAGACGAGAATTGGATCAAAGCAATGAAGGAAGAGTTAGAAAAAATAGAGAAGAATCTGACTTGGGAATCGGTCCTAAGACCGGAAAATAAAAATGTGATTGGTACTATATGGGTATTTTGGAACAAGTTGAATGAAGATGGAAAAGTTGTTAGGAACAAGGCTAGACTTGTGTGTAAGGGTTACTGATCTAGGTTGAAGGTATAGATTTTGAGGAAAATTTTGCTCTGATTGCAAGAATGGAAGCTATCAAGACATTTTTTATCTTTTGCAACACATAAATATTTTAAAGTATATCAGATGGGTGTGAAGTCTGTATTCTTGAATGGTGAATTGGAAGAAGAATTATACATAGAACAACCATAAGGTTTTTAGTTGTTAGAAGATACAAATATGGTCTACGGGTTGAAGAAAGTATTGTATGGACTAAAGCAAGCTCCCAGAGCTTGGTATGCAAGTTTAGATAAGTACTTGTTGAAGCAAGGATTCAGAAAAGGTACTACAAATAGCAATATGTATGTGAAAATTGAAGGCTAACAAATCTTAGTTGTGGTGGTATATGTTTGATGTAGGAGCATCTAGTGGTGTAGAGAAATATTGCATCACCCAAAGAAAAATTCCTTATTTTCTTTAGTTGTTTTGAGTCCCATGATGACACTTAAGGGGTGTAAGACAATCAGAAGTCAGAAAAGGCAAACAACGGTCACTACTATTTTTAGTAATTCAACCTAAATGAGCTTGTATGGACCTAAAAATTGACCCCAAGGAGTAGAACTAAAAATAATTTCCAGTCACAAAAGAATCGTCTCAATACCTTGCATAGTTTGGGAGATATTAAAGTTTTCGTCCTGAGAAATTTCTCCAATGTAGCTTCAAATTCAAATATGAAAAAATTAGAGGCCCCAAAATAGCTTAAAAAGTGGACAACCCATTCTTTGATAGGTTTGGCATTGTAGATCTCTTTGAAATCTTTCCAATGATATGCTATAATAGCAAATAAGACACCCAGATCAAAATTTATGGCCCCGCGAAGCTGCCCCACTAAAAAGTGAATTTCATCAAAATATCTTCCTAGGAAAGAAATCAAATGGCGAGACTTTTGTCACCAAAACAAAAAGGAAATTTACACTTTCTATAACATTCTAGGGTTGTAATTGGGTAAAATAAAAAGGGATAAGTGGGGGTTGTAGAAGGTGGCTCCATTAGTGCAGATTGTGGCTCCAAATTTTATTTTTTTTCTAAGTGGATTTTGTTGTAATGAATCAAGCCTATGAGGTTGTAGCATTGTAAGTTATGAATATGTAATTTCATTTTTTGAAAATAATTGAAAGTGAGTTGTTTTTTGTCTCACATCTTTTTCTTTGGTATCTATTGTTGTGTTTTGTGATGGTTTAGGGTGGTGTGGCCCTCATCAAGTGGTATCAGAGCAGGTTTTCTTGAGTGTGTAAATAGATAACCAAATGTCAGGTAGTTTGCACCAGGACTTGTGGTTGTGGATTTATGAGAAAGGTGATCAAAATGCTTCCACGAAGAAACCCTGGTGGTGGAAAGAATGTTATTATATTAGAGGAGGTTTTTAGAGCCCTGCTGAGACAAGTTCAAGCACTGCAAGAGGGCTACATTGAGGATTTGAGCCAAGAAGAGGAGATGGAAGTGAAGATGAAGCTGAAAATGAGGAACAGTTTGAAGAAGAACAAGATGCAGTAGATCCAGAGCAAGATAGATTATTTAAGAGAATCTCTAAGATTGGGAAAAGGCCAAAGATCGATGTTTCTACATTTTCTAGAAATCTTAACCCAGGAGAGTTGATTGATTGGATCAATGATATGGATGGGTACTTTGAATTTGAGGAGGTGGAAGACCTTGAGAGGGTCAAATTTGCAAAGACCAAGCTAAAGGGTCATGCAAATATTTGGTGGAAAGAGGTACAACTAGAAAGAAATAAAAGAGGAAAAGAGAAAATAACAAGATGGGATCATATGGTGGAAAAATTAAAAAGATAGTTCATTCATGTGGATTATGAGCTAGATTTGTTGAAGAAGATGCAAGGGTTGAAACAAGTGGGAAAATCTGTCAAGGAGTATATAGAATAATTCTACCATGTCTTGATCAGAACAGGCCATTCTGAGGCCAATAAGGAGAAAGTTGCTCGTTACATAAATGGGTTGAAGCCAAGTATTCAAGAAGAGTTGGTTATGATAAGAATGTATACCATTGAAGATGCATGTCATTTTCCTTTGAAGGTAGAAGAAAATTTGAATAGAAGATTTGAAAGTAAGCAAACAGGTGGGGGTCGTGGTGGAAAGACTAGTGGACGATCATATGGAGGTCAAAATGAAGATCAAAGGAAGGCTGAAGGATCTAGTAGCAGCCAGAACTAGAAAGGAGATAACACCTACCATCCCCGTGATCAGATTAATGGAGACCAAAGAGGAAGAGGAAGATATGTATGAGGACCAGGAAGAGGAGGCTTTCATGGAACTTGTTTCTAGTACAAAGAAGAAGGACATAGAGCCTATGAGTGTCCTCAACATCAAACAGGGAAAAATAGAAGACCTGAGGGTAATGCACGAGTTGCACATGTAGATAAAGATGTTGAGTCTTCACATTCTAAGGATGCAAAAAGAGGAAAGGTTCTTATTACTAGAAGAGCCTTGTTGAATGAGGAGAAGGAACCAAGTCAAAGGAAGAAATTTTTTTTCACTAGATGTAAGTGTGAAGGAAAGTTTGAAATGTTATTATTGACGGAGGTAGTATTGATTGATGAGCCCAATTTTTGGTCAAATTTTGGGTAGAATCTATAGTCCATTTGCTGGCAATGTCATGAACTTTAGTAGTTGAGTGTTAATATTTGCATAATGTTTCCCTCAAACCATTGACATTGGGTTTAAACCTATCTCTATGAATTTTTAATGACATTGGCATATTATGTGGATTATCTATATTGATTTTGCATATGGTTGATGAATGTTCTTTAAGGTGATTATAGATGTGCAATTATTATGTGTACTAACATTGCTATGCATGACACAATTTGTGGATGCTAAGTTGAGGAAGGAAATCGACAGATGGTCATGCAAGGAATCATTCAAAGGAGTCAACTGAAGGACGATGGCAGCGGATTCCCCATGACAGTTAGTTGTAACCGCTTTGTATTTATGGCATTGAGGAATCATGGACGTTATTGCAGCACTGAGTCCACATCTGGGCATGCATGCCTAATTGGATTCCCTGCAAACGTAACCAATCTACCACTCTTTTCCTTGTTTTCCCTAAATGGCATCCTCTCAGTTAGTGGGATTTGATCGCTCTATTTAGCTAGTAGTATAAATAAGGATTTGAATCTTCTTCTTGGAGGTTCTTAGTTCTTGATTGTTGTTGTTAGATGATATCGATGATGTATTAAGCATTCTCCACTTTTCAATACAACCATGTTGCTACTCTATTTACACATTTTTCAATGAATGAAATGATAGTATGAGTTTAAGCATTTGAGTTTGTATTAGAACTAGTGGATACTCATACAAGGGGGCCCACTTGGTGAGTAATCCATTCTTTGGAGTAATTAGTTTAGTTATTATTTCTTGTTTTTCACTTAGTTCAAAATCTGGCATTAATTGTTCCTATAGCCACTAGAATTCTATTTTGTGACTATTCTTGCAACCAAAGAAAACATAGTAGTTTCCTATTTGTTCACCCAGATCTTTATTCTTGTTATGCATTTTAGCTTAGCATAGTTTTTAATTGATGCTCAGTCTTGCTTTATTTCTTTCCAAGCAATTTACTTTCCAGTATTATGTTTCTCTTAGTTGTAGTGTAGACATGGCTATTTTGAGTTCCTAGTGCACATACAGTGCTGACCCATTTCAAGTTTACATCCCTGGGTTGACAAGTTAATGAAATTTCATGATGATTGAGATAGTTATTCAAGTTAGATTCCCAATCTCTGAATCATGGTTGTAACGGCCTAGTTATTGAATCATTGTAGGAGGCCAACATTTTTGGCGTCGTTGCCAGGGATGGTGTCAAGCTAGTAAGTTCTTTGGAGTCATTGATAGTTTCTCTTCCATAGCACTTCTCTTGAGTTGTTCTTAGAATACCCCTCACTTAGACAAGTAATTATTTTCTATTCTTTTTCTCATTCTTTGTGTGAGTTAGCTGATGTTGAGTTGATACCGCATGCATAGAAGAAGAGGAACCATTTCCCTTTGCTGATGCATATCCTAATCTAACTAGTTCTAAAGCCTCAAATGAAGATCAAAACTAGATTGATGACCCTTTTCCTTGGGAATTCATCAAGAAGACATGGGTGATACCTTCTTGTTTGAGTTTGACATACTCTACAAGAGTTATGACTATACCACCGATGCTCCTAGGCTTAAGTTATTTCTTACCACTTTAAAAGAAGCTGCACTAAGATGGTTTATGAGTCTAGGCAGAGACACTGTGGAGACTTGGGAGGACATGAAGATAAAGTTCTTTGAAAAATACAAGGAATATTGCAGGGGCAGTGATATGAGAGAAGGTGATATCTTTAGGATGCAACATAAGGAAGATGAGAGCTTGGAAGATTACATATCAAGGTTTTTGTTTTGCTTGCAAAAATCTCCAAACCATACACTCAATAACGACTCACAAAAGCTAATTCTCTTGAAAGGAATCAATGAGAGTTGCACTGATGCTTTGGACCTGATGGTAGGAGGAGATATCACTCAAGTTCCTTGGGAAGATATCAAGAAAATATGTCAGAACTATTCTAGAGCAGCTTCAAAGAAAGGGAGAGCTTACCAATCTTCTATGGGTAAGTCATCTACTAGTGGAGTTTCAAAGATGGAGATTACTAATTTGTTGCCATATTTCAAGCAGGCTATTATAAACAATCTAGCTACTTAGCTGGATACACTTCAGGCCAAAAAGAAACATGAGGAGGCAAAGGAAATGTTAATAGAATATTTCCCTCATTGCAGCCAAAAGAAGAGGGACTGCAGATGCAAGATGGTAGCTAACATTGACAACAAGATTCCACCTGAGTTCAAACCAATTTAGACTGAGGGAGATCAAGTCTACTTTGTTGCACAAAGGAAGCCATGGGCTCTAAAACAAGGTATGCCACCAAATCCACTATCTTTTTTTGGGCCAAACCAGACAACCAGTTGCATGCAGCCATCTTCTCAACCCCAGCAGCCTACTGTAATGCCTCCACCTACTAATTCAAGCTCCAATGCACCCAAACCTACTCAACTCCCAACTTACCCCACACCCAACCCAAAGAACAAACCACATTAGCAGCCAGTATATTCTATTGATCCAAATCAATTCCCTGCATATGTTGTGAGTGTAAGTGACATCCACTTGCATTCAAAAACCACTTTCCCAACTCCTTCCACACCCATCATCACTGAGCTACCTATGGAAGAGGAAGAGGAACCTCTGAATGATCCTATTCAACCAACTGTACCTAAAAATATTGAACCAGCCCCAACTAGGAAGGTTTCACAAGAGCCACCTTTCCCTCAGAGATTGGAAGTTTCCAGGAAGAAAGAAGAAAAGGAGGATACCCCTTTTGACATCCTGGATAAGATAAAGCATATAAGTGTTCATATACCCCTATTTCAAGCCATAGAAGATGTTCTTATATATGGCAAGGCAATCAATGAAGCATGCCTCAAGAAGCCAGGTAGAGAGAAGAAAGACCCGACTATAGTCCATGGGATGGTACAACTCACTGACATCATGTGTGGAAAAGTGACTATTCCCAAGTATAATGAACGAGGCAATCTTGTAGTAGCAGTTGTCATAAACAGGATCCAAGTGAAGAATGCTCTGATTTATTTAGGGGCAGAAATCAATGTGATGACCAAAGACATCCTGCAACAACTAAATGTTGCAAGCATGAGATCTACTCCTACTATCTTGCAACTTGCTAATAGTCCTACTGTGAAGCCTGATAGTATAGTAGAAGACCTTGTGGTAATTCTAAACTCTTGGGAGTATCCAAAAAACTCATGACTCTCTCTCCTAAGGCCACCCTAGGAGGATATCCTATCATTCTTGGAAGGCCATGGTTAGCAACAACAGGTGCTTATATTGGGTGTTAGTCAAGTGACATGACCATTTCTGATGGTAGGAATACAAAAGAGATTTTTCTTTATCCTCCTACTCAACCGACCCATAATGAAGAGGATTCTATATGGCCACATGTTGGTGAAGAAGCTAAGGAAGTTAACTCAGTGGTGTAGCTCATGATGTTAGGTAGAAGCCCTCTCTTGTAGCTTCAAGATGAAGATGAAGTGTTATCTAGTATAATTCAGAACCATTGTGAAGTTGGGGAAGCATCATCCTCTCACACATCTGGTTCTGCTAATCTTGTGAAAAAATTTCTTCCTGCTCTTCCTGCAACCACTGTTCCTGTAGACATTCTTCCTATAGATGATCTTCATGTAGCCACTCTGCCTTCGGACAAACTTCATGCAACCACTCTTCCTACAGCCACTATGTCTACAAATAAACTTCCTGTAACAACATATATGTTCCATACATTGCTACCATATGAACTCAAGGTACCATGTGTTAATCAAGTAGCTATGATGGAATTGACTATTCAAGTATAGGTGTCTGAAGGAAGATATTTGAATATTAACAAGTAAAGTGAAGAACATCAATTGCAATTGGAAGACTTACTGAAGTCTCATCAGCATGCATTTGCATGGGACTATCATGATATGAGAGGACTAGATCCTAAGCTTTGCACTCATAGGATCTACATCAGAGAATATTGTCAACTAGTAAGGAAGCCTCAATGAAGAATCAACCTTGCGTTGAGAGAAATTGTTAGATGATGGATTTATCTATCCTATTTCAGAAATCCAATGGGTGTCTCCATTAGTGATCGTGCCAAACAAGGGAGGAAAATGGCAAGTTTGTGTTGATTATAGAGAGCTTAATGCTACCACCAAGAAGTATCACTTTCCTTTACCCTTAATTGATCAAGTTTTGGACACACTTGTAGGAAATCAATACTTTTCTTTCCTAGACGGATTCAGTGGCTACAACTAGATTCAAAGTGCAAGTGAGGACCAAGTGAAGATGACCTTCACCTACCCATGGGGAATGTATGCCTATTCGATACTCCCATTCAGCCTATGTAATGCACCTTCAACTTCCCAAAGAGAAGTTGTTAGCATATTTTCAGACATCTCCCTTGACTGCATGGAGATCTATATGGATGAATTTACTGCCTATGGTGCTAATTTTAATGAAGCATTGGAGAATCTCAAGAAGGTCCTACAGAGATGTGAAGACCAAAACTTGTCCTTAAATAGTGAAAAGTGCTTCATGATGATGTAGGAAGGTGTAGTTTTTGGCCACTAAATTTATCACACAAAGGAATCCAAGTCGACCCTACAAAAATTGAGGAAGAGTTCCCGCAGCAATTCACCTAATGTTCAACACATGAGCTTCCTACAGCTAAAAGTGGTGGACCTAGCGTCCCACTTTAGTGGAAATCCATTTCTTCACCCACTCGCCCGTCCATCCATCTATATCACCTTTCTCTCTCTTCCATCATTTTATTCCACCTCACTTCACTTTGCTTCACTTTCATTAATTGCTCAAATATTTCTTAAAAAGGAGAAACGATACTTTCTCTCCATGATCTTTGCAATGCATCCTTCACATGCTCAGGTATGTACGTGGTAATTCTCATCTCTTAATTACCTTTTAAGTGCATTTATTTAATCATGACATGTTACTATAGGTGATTACATAATATGTCAGTACTTCTTTTCAATTCACCACTCCCTTCTCACATGTGTGGACACATGTCCAAATTTAGGTTGGGGGGAATAAAAAATGAAAATATACTGCTCATGTGTCAAATCATATTTGGCCACGTCATAAAATTTAAATAAACCGATTTGAAAATATGACTTGCATGTGTGAGGTGATGTTAACTGAGCCACCAATTCTACTCTCATTTATCACCCTTTTTTCACCTTAATTTCCCTATCGTATTCTTGAGGTATAAGCAGTAAATGGTGAAAATAGAGACAAAAAAAAGAAGGAAATTTATTTGACACTGGCAGTGTAAATTTAGCAAAAAGGTGTTGGATTTCATTAAAGAATTATAGAGGAAAGAGATTTTGTAGAGTGACAGTGATTTCAAACAATGGGAGGTGGCTTAATTCGGAATGAGCCCTCAGTTCATGACATTTTGTTGCAGGATGCACAATGCTTGGCAGAATTTCAATGTTGTGGATGGTTTGATTATTTCATGAAGTTGGATGGTTTTAATGAGGGCATTGCACTTGAATTCACTCAAACATTATCTGAAGGTAGAGCCATAGTAAAAGGGTTAGAAGTTGTGGAAACCGAGGAGAGAATTGCATGAGTTTCAGAGACCTACCGATGACAAGCATTTCCCTTCCTCTAGGGATGCCAGGTCAACCAAAGCAAAATTTACAGTACATGGCGACCCGCCAATTACCATAGATAAACAAGGTACAAAGAGGACATCTTTGCCTGAACCATGGAAGTAGGCAACTGTCTACATTATAAGGTATATCACTTGTAAGGCATGTTTGTCAAACCTCCATTCGGTACATTTCAATCTCTTGAGCCACATGAGGAATAAAAGGAGGATGAGTGTGCCCAATGTTCTATACAATCTTCTCTCCATCATGGTAGTCGAAACACAAAAAGGTAGGGACAACTCTATCTCCCACCATTTCTTGATAAAATTGTTGGTTAAGAAATCTTTGCATAGTGTATATGAGATGTCTTGGGAAGAATTTTTAAATTTTGATCAATTTAGACCTAAGGAACTACAACCTAGGGTTTTACCCCAACCCCGTAGGGTTAGTAGAAGATTAAGCATAGTTGAAGCCACTCCTGGTGCTTCAACTTATGGTGCTAGTTTTAGTATGAATCCTCCTGCAGTAGTAGAAGGATCCATAAACATTAGTTCTTCTGAAACAGAGCATTCAAAAAAAGAAAGCTCTTCATTTGATTCTGATGATGATGTCCCCCTACAAACCCTAATAAGAACCAGGGCACAGAGGAAAGAGGCCGAAACAAGAAAAGAAAAAGAAAAATCCCAAACACAGCCTGTAGAGAAAGAGGTGCTAAGTGCTAGGAAGAGAAAGGTTGACCCTATTCATCCTGCAGCTAAAGGAAAACATAAGAGAACCCCTAGTAATTCAAAACTAGCTGGACTGGATTTTTGTATACCTTTATAGGAAATGTCTAGGCATGGTGAGACACCACATGGGGACACTAAAGCTCCAATGGAACAAGAGCATGTTGAAGAAAAAGAAGAGGATATATTTGGGAGAGCAGCAAAATAACATTGGCAGACCTTGCTAATATCACAGAGGAGTTTGAGGATGAGCATGGGTTCCTATAGAAAAACCAAGAACAAGAGGAGTTCCTATAGCCATAGCAAGAAGCACAACAAGAGCCAGAGCAAAACCAAAAACAAGAGCAGGAGTTCCTGCAGCCACAACAAGAGCCAAAGAAAAACCAAGAACAAGAACAAGAGGTCCTACAACAAGAAGGGGGAAAAGAAATAGTACCCCCACAGCCAAAGGCAACTAGACAGCCCGAGTTCATGTAGATAGTACCGTATGGGGAACAACCATCAACAAAAAAATTGGTAGGAATTCAAAATCCTCCTGATTTTATGGTTCATGCAGCAATTTTAAATTTATGGAAAGAAATAGAAAGGAGGGAGGAAGAATGGAAACAAGAGAGGAAGCGACTGAAAAAGGAAATCCAAGAGAGGGATGAGGTTATTGAAGAGAAAATGAGGAGATTGCTACTTTGAAGAAGAAAGTAGATAACATTGTGATCCTGGTACCACAAATTCTAGAATGCAGAGCTCCTCCAAGGGTTTATGCCCTGCACTTGAGAGAGAAATATCTCTCTTTCAAGTTGTCAAAAATTGTTTCTGATTTAAACCCCTCCATTGAAACTCCTACCGAATTCTTCAATGCCTATAGGATTGCTTCCCCTAAGATGAAAATTTTGTTATGTGAATTCTATTTGCATAATTATGTTGTCACATAGGATCATGATTGGAACCCATTGCTATATGTTGGGGATATTCGGCTGTGAGCATTTATGTCTTGGGTATAGAATGAGATTAATTGGGGTGAGAAAAATAGTGCTTATAAGAAAATGGAATCTAGCATCCCCTTAGCCATCAGTGCTGAGTCAAGCCACCCAAGGGATATTCGCAGAGAATGGCTCAGAATACCTTTGAGACCCAGCTATGGTAATAAAATCATGCCCTGGATTGAAGCTGTCTACACTGAATATGAGGTCAAAGTAGCAACAAAAGAGGAGCTTGTAAGAGGATACCTAGCCCAACGATGGAATAGTTTAACAAATGAGCTAAAACAAGTCGAGCCCCATTCTATTCATAATTATGCTGCAACATTGAAGTGAACTGACAGGTATATCCAAATTGGTAGAACAAAGGGGAGATTTTGGCTTCCCCTAACTTTCTAGCCACCCATTCTCATGTGGCCAGTACCAAACTATAGATTCTACCAATATGATATTGCTACAGAAATGCAAAGATGGAACAAATTTGATAGATTGGGAGGATTTTATTGGGATCCAAACTCACACTCTATTGAGATAGATGTTGGCTAGCTAGCAGTTGCAAACTTTAGAGCTTTGACCAAACAAAAAAATATCCCTTCCACTATTGGAGGACCATCAAGATGTTGGGTTGGGGGGAATAATGAGCCTAGTTTTTGGTCAAATTTTGGGTAGAATCTATAGTCCATTTGTTGGCAGTGTCATGAACTTTAGCAGTTGAGTGTTAATATTTGCATAATGTTTCCCTCAATCCATTGGCATTGGGTTTAACCCTATCTCTGTGAAGTTTTAATGGCATTGGCATAGTATGTGGATTATTTGTATTGATTTTGTGTATGGATGATTAATGTTATTTAAGGTGATTATAGATGTGCAATTATTATGCTTACTGACATTTCTATGTAGGACATAATTTTTGGATGCTAAGTTGAGGAAGGAAACTGATAGATGGTCATGTAGGGGAATCATTCAAAGGAGTCAATTGAAGGATGATGACAACAGATTCCCCATGACAGTCAATTATAACCACCTTTTATTTATGGCATTGAGCAATCACAAGCATTACTGTAGTACTGAGTATACATCTGGGCATGCATGTCTCACTGGATTCCCTGCAGAAATAACCACTCTACCACTCTTTTCCTCGTTTTCCCTAAATGGCATCCTCTTAGTTAGTGGGAGTTGACTGCCCTATTTAGCTAGTAGTATAAATAAGGATTTGAATCTTCTTCTTGGATGTTCTTAGTTCTTGATTATTTTTGTTAGATGATATCAATGATGTATTAAGCATTCTCCACTTTTCAATACAACCATGCTGCTACTCTATTTACACATTTTTCAATGAATGAAATGATAGTCTAAGTTTAAGCATTTGAGTTTGTATTAGTCTTAGTGGATACTCATCCAAGGGGGACCACTTGGTGAGCAATCCATTCCTTAGAGTAATTAGTTTAGTTATTATTTCCTGTTTTGCACTTAGTTCAAAATTTTGCATCGACTGTTCCTGCAGGCACTAGAATTCTATTCTGTGATTGTTCCTGCAACCAAAGCAGAAAGAGTAGTTTCATGTTTGTTCACCTAGATCTTTATTGTTGTTATGCATTTCAACTTAGCATAGTTTTTAATTGATCATCAGTCTTGCTTTATTTCTTTCCAAGCAGTTTACTTTCTAGTATTATGTTTCTCTTAGTTGTAGTGTAGACATGGCTACTTTGAGTTCCTAGTGCACACACAGTGTTAACCCATTTCAAGTTTGCATCTGTGGGTTAACAAGTTAAATGCACCTTCATGATGATTGAGATAGATATTCAGGTTAGATTCCCAATCTCCGAATCGTGGCTGTAAAGGCCTAGTTATTGAATCATTGTAGGAGGCCAACACTGATAACCTTGTTTCAAAAGGGATGGTTAGTAAATTGTAGTTGGAGAGAATAAGGCATCTGAATCCATACCTGATTGCTTGATTGTAGAAGAACCATAAATCTTTGGTAAATGAACAATGTCTAGTAAAGTTCAAGATTGGAAATTACCGTGATGAGGTATTATGTGATATTATGCCTATGGATGTTTGTCATATGTTGTTAGGCAAATTGTGGCAGTTTGAGTACATGATGTATATTCAAACACCTATTCTTTGACAAAGGATGGAGTTCATCATAAGTTGAAGCCCTTGAAAGAGGTAGAGGAAAATGTATGCAGTAATGCAAGAATTTGTTTGGTTGATGGAAGAAAGTTCCTAGAAGGTATGTGGTATGAGCATATGTGCTTTGTATTGATAGAGTTGATAAAGAAGTTACTAATGAGGTACTTGTAGAGGTTTCAGATATGTTGAATTATTTTCAAGATATATTTTTTGATAACATACTTGAAGATTTTCCTTCAGTAAGAAATATTAGTCATCAGATGGACTTGATTCTTGGAGCCAATTTTTTGAATAAGGTAGCTCATCGTATGACTCCAACAGAGAGTGAAGAGTTGAAAAAACAATTGCAAGAGTTGTTACGGAAGGGTTTGATAAGAGAGAATTTGATTCCATGTGTAGTACCTCCAGTACTAGCACCAAAGAAGGATGGGGAATGGAGGATGTGTATAGATTCTTTAGCCATCAACAAGATCACCATCAAGTATAGATGTCCCTTGTTGAGAATGGATGACATTATGGATTGTTTGAGTGGAGCTGAGTACTTAACGAAGATGGATTTTAAGATTGGATGTCACCGGATCCGGATTAGAGGAGATGAAAGGAAGACAACATTAAAATCCAAGGATGGATTGTACAAGTGGTTAGCCATGCCTTTTGGGCTAACCAATGCACCAAGCACATTTATGCAGATTATAAATGAGGTATTGAAAGAATTTTTAGGAATTTTTTTTATTTTTTATTTAGATGATATTATAATTTTCAGTAAGACATTGGAGGAGCACTTGATGCATATTCAAAGAGTTTTTGAGAAGCTAAGGGAGGAGAAGTTGTTGATTAATTTGAAGAAATGTAGTTTTGTGAAGAGGGAGTTGGTGTATCTGGGATTTGTTGTCTCAACAAAGGGTCTTAAAATGGATCCAGAGAAGGTAAGATCTATCATTAAATGGCCTACCCCAAGGAGTGTTACAGATGTAATATCATTTCATGGTCTAGCAAGTTTTTATAGAAAGTTTATTAAGAATTTTAGTAGTATTTATGCACCTCTAATTGAAGTAATGAGAGGGGATAGAAAGGACTTTAAATGGACTGTAGGAGTAGCAAAGAGTTTTGATATGTTGAAGAAATTCATAGAGAAACCTATTTTAGCACTTTCAAATTTCAATAAGGTCTTTCAGATGGATTACAATGCTAGTGACACTTCCATAGGAGTTATTTTGAGTCAAGAAGGTAAGCCTATTGCCTATTTTAGTGAGAATTTGAATGATGCTAAGAAGAAATATTTTATCTATGATCAAGATTTTTATGATATAGTTTAGGATTTGAAGAAATGGAGACACTATTTGATGCTAAAATAATTTGTTTTATATATGATCACCATGCTTTGCAGTATCTCAATAGTCAAGGAAAGTTAAATCAAAGGCACTTAAAATGGGTTGAGTTTTTGCAAAGCTATACTCTTTTTTTTCAAGCACAGATGTAGAAGGTAAAATAGAGTTGCAAATGTCTTAAGTAGAAGGAATTTTTTTTAATAGAGATGAATATAGAAGTTGTTGGGTTCAATGAACTCAAAAGTTTGTATCCTGAATATCCAAACTTTGTAGAAGCTTGGAAGGCTTGTTTGGAACCTGTTACATTGGATAGGACAAGATGGTTGGATTTCTTAATCCAATATGGGATGTTGTTTAGAGGAATCCAATTGTGCATTCCAAGGAGTTATATGAGAGAGAACCTAATCAAGGAGAATCATAGCGGAGGATTGGTTGGACATTTTAGTCGAGATAAGACCATTTCTCTTGTTAGTGAGAATTTTATTACTAGCCACAGTTACAATGAGATGTGAAGAAGTTTGTGCAGAGTTGTAGAGTATGTTAGATGGTGAAAGGAACAAGTCAAAATACTAGATTGTATCAACCATTACCTATACCTGAGAGGCCATGGGATGATATTAGCATGGATTTTGTTCTTGGCTTGCCAAGAACACAAAGAGGGCATGATTCCATATTTGTGGTGGTGGATATATTTTCAAATATGGCATATTTCATTCTATGTCCTAAGACCAGTGATGATGCTCATATTGCAGAGTTATTTTTCAAAGAGGTAGTGAGACTACATGGTCTACCGAAGAGTTTAGTTTCAAACAAAGATACCAAATTTGTTGGTCATTTCTGGAGGAGATTATGGAATAAGTCTGAGACAAATTTGAAGTTTAGTTCTACACACCATCCACAAAATAATGGACAAATAGAGGTGGTGAATAGGAGTTTGGATAGCCTACTAAGATGTTAGTAGGAGAAAATCCCAAGGGATAGGATTTGATTATACTATAGGCAGAATTTTATTACAACAATTATGTCAATAGGAGCACTAGTAAATCACCATTCTAGATTGTGTATAGAAGTAGTATAAGAACTTCTTTTGAATTGAGAAAGATGGATATGGGGGAGAAGAGTAGTGTTGAAGTTGAATATTTTGTTGAGCACCTAAAATAATTTACATGAAGAGGTGAAGAAACATATCAATAAGATGAACTCACAATATAAGGCTAAGGCAAGTCAAAAAAGGAGGTATAAGGAGTTCCAGGTAGGAGATGAAGTCAAGGTTCATTTGTGAAAGGAGAGGTTTCCATTTGGTACATAAAAGTTAAAGATGAAGAAGTTTGGACCAATGTCCATAAGGTATGCAGAGCTCATGGAGCTTGAAGAATCAAGAGATAGGGCAATGAAAAATTTGGAGTATCATCAGCTCCAAACAAAAAGAACATTTGACAAGAAAGCTACAGTCAAATTTTTTAAACAAGGTGATATCGTTCTCAAATGGGATGTTCTGAAAAGTAGGCTAGGCCATCACACCAAGTTTGACATGTGGATGGGTCCATTTATTGTTAAAGACTGCAAAGAACATAATGCATACCAACTAGCCACAACTGAAGGTGAGGTGCTTCCTATCCAAGTTAATGGGATACACCTCAAGCCTTGTTTTGAGGTTTGATAAGTTCCTCCATTGTACATATTAGATTAGGTTTTATGTATTCAATAAGTGCTTCTGCACTTTGGTTTATTTTTTGTTTCTTTCCCTAAGTGTTGTTCCAGCACAGTGTGTAGTTTCACCTCAGCTTCTCCAGTTTCATAAGTTTTCGCTGCCCTGATTTGCTTCATGAATCTTAAGCGAATTGCAGCCATGTGCGAGCTGCTCTTGGTATGTTCTAAGGGTTTTTTCTAAGTGACTCTGAGCCCAAGGGACAGGTTTGGCTACTGGTTCCTATGTTTAGCAGGCAAACATCCAACAAAGGTCGCCAGAAATGTTGCCTGATTTTCATCTACGACCTCAATAAGGCAGGGAAATCTATGTCTTAGGTGTTCATGAAGGCCAAATGGAGACATTTGCATCAAGGGTTAGATCATGCATCTAATGCTTTTTCACAGGGAAGTCTATTGGAAAGCCTTGCCCCAGTCAGATTTGGCATAAAACTCATCAGAAAAGAAAGTCAACAAGACCCTCTTGTTGTCTTACCGACTAGTAGTGCATCTACCTAGCTTAATACACCAGTCGCCAGGACATTCAGGTCGCCATGAGTCTTCATGTATCTCTCTGCTTGGAAGGAGGTCATGCCGACAATTTTTCACAAGTGTGGCATCGGGGGGAATGATTTCGGTTAGGGTAATGTCTCTCTGACTGCGTAAAGTATCACCGAAGGTTTTTCCTTTAGCTTAATGTCTCTCTAACACATGGGAGTCTCCCCGAAGTGGTCTCAACTCGCCAAAAGATTGTCATCTCGAGGAGATGTCTCGATGACTAGAGGGGGGTCTCGGCGAAGCAGCTATCGTCGGGGTGAGGTCTTGCCGACCCGGTAAGGTCTCGCCAAAGTGAGATGCCTTCGGTGTATGTGGGGGCTTTGCTATAAAGTCTCACTGACAGGGTGAGGTCTTGCTAAAGAGTAGGAGTTTTCTGTGATGTCTCGGTGGCTAGTGGAGGTCTCGGCGAAAAGGTATGTCAACGGGGAGAAAGGTGGGCCTTAGTGTAATGTCTCAGCGACCAAAAGATGTCTCACCGAAAGGTGTCTCACTAAAAGGTTGGTGCCTTCGGTATAAGATAATGAGCTTGGGAAGATGTCCTACCAACATGGGGAGGTTTCAGTGAGAGTTGTGAGTTTAGCTTGAGGTCTCACTAACCAAGCAAAGTCTCCTCGACCGAAATGAAGGGAGCTCAATAGGAGTTATCACCGAAGCAAGGTGGCTTCGACGGGAGGTCTGGCCAACTGTGTAGAGTCTTTCTGACATGGAGTCTCATCGGTATAACCTCTGGCCGATAGGATGGGATCTCCTTGAAATGAAGATGAACTCGCCAATGAAAGGAGACATCATCACTAGGAGGTCCTGCCGACCAATGAGGGGTCTTGGCGAAGGGTTGTGCTTTCAACAAGAGGTCTCACCGAGACATGGGTGTCTTGCTGACGAAGGAGCACAACAGTATAATAATAAGGCTTCGGCATGAGGTCTTCACAACTTTCCAGTGTCTCACCAAAAGAAATGTTTGAGCCGAGGGAAAGTGGTTTGTGTTCACTAAGAGGTTTCCCCGACCCGATGGTGTCTCGCCAAAGGATGAAGGGATCAATGAAGGCTCTTTCCGATAATGGAGAGTCTTGCCAATAGCGATGGACTTTTTAATCAATGAGGGGTATCAACATGACTCTTAGCACCCGCTATGACCTCTTGTCAAGGGCGAAAGTCTTGACGATGTTGCTGTAGAGTATAATTTCATCGGGGAGACATAGTAGGTGTCTCACCGACATGCGATTCAATCTGAGTGACCCTTGACCATCTTGTGTTTCCATGTAACATCTGTTCAGCCAATCGGAGGAGGCTACAGGAGAGTCGTGGTAGTTTGACCCCTATGAAGAAGATCAGCAGAACATAAGCAACGTGGATCTACTCTAAGAATAAAGCGATGAATCAGTTCGATATCTAGTAGGTGTCGTTAGTAAACAGATGGGCGAAGACCATAGGGACAACTAGGATGTCAACTTGCAAGGGTCGATAGAAATTAATGACATTACCTCAGGGCATTCAAGGTAGTTTGACAAGGAGGCTTGAAGGTGGACACAGAGGCCATGAAGTTAATACTATGGTTGCAAAAGATCTAAAGGCTTCTCCTGAGGGTGATCTTTTCACACTGACATAGACAACAGGGATATGCTTGAATATGTAAGGAAAATTAGATGCAAAAACAACTCTCCTAACGTCAATACCTTAAGGAAGAATGCATATACACTTTTAAATTTTTAATTACAGTTCAATTAAGGTGGACTATGAACTAAATATCAGAAACGGAGAATTAGATAAACATAGATGAACACCAGATTTACGTGGGAAAACCCTTACGGGAGAAAAACCCACCACACCAAGAGAAATCACTTTGTATTATAGTAATGGAGATTACATACAAATGTTCTAACTTATCTTTCTGATGTCATATTACAACAGCTTTCACTATGATCAATCTTGTACAGGAACCATCACGTTATAGTCTACACATAATAGAATTCATCCACTGATACAATTTGAACTGATACAACAACTGTTGATCGAACTAACCATCGAACCTTCAAGCATCTGCAACTACAAACTATATTCATGCCACCCCTATCTGTCGAGCTTCCTCACAGAACCGTCATAACGAACTATCTTCCAACTGTTCAGATTTGGATTCTCCTATTGATCCACGAGATGCCACATAGGAAAGTCTCACTCTGTCAAACGACTTCAAGTTGTGTTGTCATATCGGTGAGAGACACTGAATGTGTCTCCCTGATGCCAACACAGTAAACACTCGATATCACCAAGACTCCATCCTATTTCCAAGATGTTACATCTTGTCTAGAGAGCTATCACTCAGCTTTCACCATGTCACCAAGACATATCACTTTCGCTGAGACGTCATACCGAAGCTCCACAAGTCACAAAGATGTGAGTTTTCCATTCAGCAAGATTATCACTCTTTGGTGAGACCAAATACTGATATCCAAAGTCACAATGATCTCAACACCCCTATCGGCAAGACTTACCGCTCACCAAGAGGTTTCATCAAGCTATCATTAAGTTACACCAAAACCATCAGCAGTCGCCAAGACTATCATCCTTTGCTGAGAGTTTACTTCGAGATCTTTATGTTTCACTGAGCACCAAACGGTCAGCAAGACATATCTTTCGCCAAAAGGTTTCACTGAGCTTTCATATGTTACTTCTAAACCATACTACAATCGGCAAGACCTTTGTGCATCGCTAAGACCTCACACTGAGACCTTTGTTCTACTCTAAGTGTATACCATCAGTGAGACATTCCTTATTGATATAAGTCATACCAAAACACCAAGACTTTCCCTGAATACTTCATATTAAACCCTGTCAGTGAGACATATTACTCGATAAGACTTCTTACCGAGCCACCAAAGGTTATCCTGATGACTCCAATGTATAAGCGTTCGGTGAGACATCCATATCGCTAAGAGCTCATAGTGAACATCCAAGACTCTCCCCACTATCTGATTGAATGGCTTGTCGGCTAGAGATCTCCACGAGCGGTGAGAGGTTATAACGAATAAACTGTCACAGCGATAGGAATGTTCGGTGAGACAGAAGCTAGGTCATAGCGACCTGTATAAATCATAATGTATCAAAGCTGCTAGTCGGCTAGACATGATAGATGTCATACCGACTTTGCTCCAGTAGAGGTTACAGCCTATGATGATTGAGGCATATATTTCCAACATAATACAACATTAATTTCATTTGAAAAGATCTAAGGGCAGATCTTTCTGAAGACTGATATTTTTGTAAGCCCTGGGGGGCCGACACCTTTTTGTATATAAGGCATTTTTTCCTCTTTGTAAGGGGGTTCGAATTATGCATTCTCAAGAGTTAGTGATTTTTGGCAATCCTTTCTTAGCTGATGTATGCTTTGTAACTCATTTCGCTTCTGGAATATAAAACATAGAGTTTACCTTGAAAGCCAGTGTTAGTGTTCAGACTACTCTCATTTTTGTATTTTTAGACTATGTAAGTTTTCAACTATGCTTTTCTAAGTCTGCATTCATACCTTAAAGCTGTGAAGTTCAACCTTCCTTCTTAAAATATGTATGTAGATCAATCCTTTTAAGAATGATGCATAAGTTCAAAGAGGTTATGTTGAGTAAATGAAATAGCTACCATTAACTATGCTTTTCTAAGTCTGCATTCATACCTTAAAGTTGTGAAGTTCAACCTTCCTTCTTAAAATATGTATGTAGATCAATCCTTTTAAGAATGATGCATAAGTTCAAAGAGGTTATGTTGAGTAAATGAAATAGCTACCATTAGTTTTCAAGTGTATGTCCATCTTGTTTTTATTTCATGATTTCTTATCACTTTGGTGCATCACCATAGTATTTAGTTTTATTTTATGCACTCTTTCTCCCTTTTCTTTCATAAAAATAGTAGTTTAGGTGACACCAAAGGAAGTTGGCCTTCTCTGGAGGTTGACCTATGTCTATAAGTAACCCACAGCTTTGGAGGTCTTCCCATGTTACACTGAGGTGTTGAACATCAAGCTCAACAAGGGTGCAACTTCAGGTGATATCAGTTACCTTTAGAGGGTCCTTCCTCGCAAGAGGGAACAACTCCAACCGGTTTTTCTTTTGGGCCGATATATAAAAGGATAAAACTAAACCGTCAAGTCCTGATGGTATGTAGGCCTTAGCCGTGCAGTGTCACTCGAAACAGGGTGCCTACCATAAAATGTATAAGAGCCCTTAGTAGAGTGATTAAAGCCTTAAGTGGCTTGTTGGATGCTTACAAGGTGTCATGTCCCCAAGTATTCACTAAAAACCTTTTTTTTGGTGGCAAAAATCCCTTTCACTTGCTAGCGTAGGAACAGTCATTCTAAAGCTGCCTCACATCTTCATTATTCATGTGTAAAGGTAGAAATTCCTCTTTGGGGAATGAGACTTGGTGTGCTCAAGAAGTATGTGCTATCTAAGGGGGAGCCAGTGCAACCAAGTCTCTAGCTATTTGCTATGTTTGGTTGGCTAGAGAAATCTAAGTGGGGATCTAGCGAGTGGTATCTCTTGAGAATCCTAGGTTGTGTATTGTCTATAAGTTTCTTCTTACACATTTAAACATTTTTACACATTTAGACAAGACAAAGACAAGTGTTTTCAGACTGGTTTATGTGTTTTCCAAAATTAGACTTCATAAAATCACCTCAATTTTGGTCAAAATTTAGTCAAAACCAAGCAAGATACACAATGAGCCATAATTGACTATCCTTTGACACAATTGTGACACTAAAAGTTGCAATCACCATTTCCAAAAAATCACAAATGACTATCATTCACTGCAACTGAGACCTGAAATGATGTAATTTCCTGTCACCAAAATTTTTAGGGGAAACTGAAACAAAGCCATTTTTTATCAATCCTGAGCATAACCTGGTCCTTTAATCATAGAATTGCAGCCCTGTCATTCACTATCCAACCATCTATCCATCATTGCATATCTTGCATTCACCAGAGGCAAACCATTAGGACATCCTTTAGCTTGCATTCACCTTGTTGTAGACCTTAGTCTTGGAAACTTATCAGACCTAAGACTAGTCCATTGTGACCAAAATCATATTTTTCTGGACTTCAATCTTTTTCACCATCTTTATTCCTTTGTCATTTAGGTTGGCTCCTCAACTCACAAGGCTAGTTTGAAGACCACCTTGTCATTTAGACATCTCCATCATTGAAGTCTTGATAAACCAATTTTTTCAACTTTGGCTATCCTAGTTTAGTCAAGCAACCTTGCTTTGGTCTTCCCATAAGGTGCTTAGTATTCATACCTTTAGTCATCACCTTAGGACATATTTCCATTTTCACCTACCTTCCCTTCGCACTTGCATTCCATTTGGCATACCTTAGACATTACTCAAGAATTTGATCTCATTGTGGAACTCTTGACATTTCACTATTGTCACTTTGGTTCCTTTTCTTGACATCATCCTTAGACAACATTTATACCTTTAAACATCCAAAAAATAGACACCTTACATAAACATTGCCATAGCTTGGACCTCATTGTGACACCATCCTATTGACATCTTGACACCTTGTCACTTTGAATCCATCACTTGGTATTGTCCTTAGACATATCCTTTATCTTACATAATATTGATCTTAGTTAAACCTTGGTCATCTCTAGGAATACTCTTGCATAGTCACCATAGACATCACACCAAATCAGCTTCATATCCATTCCCTTTTGAAAGTCTTACATGGTTGAAACTAGGTCTTAAAGGAAACAAAAATACATGACTTTCCCATCGAACAATGAGTTTTTTAACCCATTTGCAAACTCCTCACATGGGACACCTAGACTATACAAATCCCTATTGGAAAAAAAATTCACTAGAGAGCAAAACGGAAACATTTTTGTAGAAGAACTAGAGGTTGCTGTCGAGGATCCTGAATTTTCCTCTTTTGTACTAGATGAATTCTTGGCACAAGACCCACATTGCTACCTAGCTAAATTATTGATAGAAGGTGCCACATTACCTCCTAGTTTTGATGTCAATACATTACAAGCATCATCCACACCCATCAATCAAACTCAAGGAAACAATACAATTGCCTCTAGTAGCTCTACTCTGCAAGTTAATACATCTATGCCATTAGGAGGAATTACAAAAGATGCAACATTATTTCACACCTCCTTATTTCGCACACAAGGCTTGACACAAGGAATGGCATTTAACACAACACAACCCATGTCATTTACCATAGGAGCATCATCTCCGAGTCCATTAAGCACAAACAATACAACTAACAAGGCTAAAATTACCATCAACATAACAAATGCCATACCAAACATAGGGGCTTCTCAACACATCACCACATCACAACCAGGGCATATCCCTCATGAACATACACAATACAATACTCAAGGATCCATTTCACATGACACACAACTTGGAAACCAAAGCTCCTTCATGCAACATGGTAACCAAGGACCTTTCCCACAATATGGAAACCAAAATCCACATAGTCAAACTTTTACAAACTCGTGGCATATACCATCCAATTCACTTCATAAGACTCATATCCCAACACCAAACCAAAACACATCAAACCAAAAACTATCCCATACACATATACCAAACCAAAACCCATCCCATAACATTGGATTCCAAAATGCCAATATAGACCCTCACAATACATAAAACATGTCATTGACTCAAGTGGATTTCCTACAAACTTAGATGCTTGCCTTGCAACAACAGATGGAAAATATGCAAATGTCTAACAAGAAGACCTACTCAACCAAGCACTTGTGCCCTTATCCATTTGACAAGATTATATGCATGCCACCCTTCCCACATGGCTATGTTGTACCAAAATTTCCTAAGTACAAAGGGATGAGCAATCCACTTGAACACATAAGAGAATTTTCCAGAGCTTGTATAGACATTGAATATAACCCTACATACCAAATGAGATTGTTTCCATGAATTCTTACGGGAATAGTAGTTGAGTGGTTTGCACATTTACTGACTGGAATAAGGACATGGGGTGAACTAGAAAAAAGGTTTGTCAAACTCTTTAACCTATCAGATCTGGAAATGTAATGATACTTCAATCCTAAATCTAACTCAAATGATAAAAGAAATAACAAAAGATTAGGGTTTCGGAGAGATATCTAAATTTAACTACTCCTATGATTAACAATGCAAATTATGAAATACTTTGAATGGACCAATCCCTCATAAAATAATTCCTGCTTGACCAAGATAAATCTACAATCTCACAAAAATAGTGCAATCTTCTAAGGTATTAAGATTTTTTAGATCATGAACATTCATCCAAGACAACCCAATTGCAATTGAAATGAATAAATCTCCATAATTGAACTAAGCACAATGAATATAAAGGTCCAGGCTAACTTTGCAAAGCAACTAACAATCATCTAGTTGTAAAAAGTATGGACCAAGGATTGCTGCAACACTTCAAGCATCAAATCATGAACACCATTGAATCAGATCTAACATACATCTATTAACCTTGAGCAATTTTAAAGATAGAATCATAAGAGCCATGCAAGATAAGTCAACACAACATAGATCACTAGAAAATCACAATGCCCTTCAATTGTATTGAATCACCCAATTTTAGCAACAGTTCTAATGTTCTGTTAGAGAACTTGCTCTAGAATCGACTAACTCCTAACCCTAATTCTTAATTTGCTACCCTAATTGCTTCTAAGAACTATCTCCAGCGACTTCTACTAATAATCTTCTTACAAATGAGATGAAATGCCATACTTACAAAAAACCCTAGAACATGTTGGCCCAATATATATTTTACAAAAATAAAATAGCCCCAGACAGGTCGGCCAAGAGAAATTTGAAATAAGATAAGATACGCATTAAATGCATGGGACTCATCCAGGTCGGCCTGGGATTTATAATGCAACTCGATCCAATGCATGTGAAGTACAATTCCCAATGCAATCAATCATTAATTAGCCCCTTCATCCCTATCTTAAATTATCTGGCATCTTGAGTAAAAATACTCTCTAGGTCGGCCATAGGCGAATTAAATTAATCTCCTCTAGAACTTCCTTAACAAACTTGTTAAATCCAGCCTGCACTCAGCAAAAACCAGCATAAATAATCATGAGGATCAAGATTAGCACGTCACCAATAATATATTCAAAATTCAAATAACTCTAAGCAAAGATCAAAATCCCGCAAAATATTGTTAATGTATAATTTCTACACAGTTCAGGATTTTCACCCCTCCGCAGAATCTAGACCAGAAGGGATTTTCGGGAAAATCCGAACTAGGTGGATTCTAGAAAAAACAATCCACACTCAATAAATTCTAGAAAATGTAGAGACAACGGGAATTTCAGGAAAATCTGGAGGGAGCAGAAATCCACGAAGAAGGAAAAACTCTAGATTTTTGGGAAAACGCAGAGGACAAGGAAAAACTAGGGAAATCTACCAGCACAGGAAAATCCTGAAACTGAGGGAAAACCTGAATTTTGATGTTCTCCAATGATTTCGCTCAAATTGATCAAAAGATCATAAATTTGAGGACCTGGGCTCAAACATTAAATCATTCATTGATGGATCTAGACTTAGGATTCACTCAACGGAAACAACATTCATAAAACGACAAACCAAACCCAAAATCTAGGAATTCGGCAAGGAGACGAAATTCTGAAAAAATATGGTCCAAGCATAATTCCGCAAAGACCAGAAATCTTTGAACCACAGCATAAAGCAGACCGAGCTAGACTTTGACTACAATATGGGAAAATCCTAACGGGGCAAAAAATCCCGAACCTAGGTAAAAACCCGAACTTAGCCAAAACTTAAGATTTTCAATATGCAACTTGGGGAATCACTTTGGCAAGTAGGATAAACATTTTAAGCTTATGCCAAGGAAAGTTAAATCCTCAAAATCCAAGGGCTAAAGCATCAAAAACCAGAGCAAAAGAGGGTCCCTACTTTCAGTGGGGCGTGTGTACGAAAACTACACAACAAATGGTGACTCTGCTGGGAAATGCTCCAAAGCATTTGATGACAAACAAGAATCAAGAACCTAGAATCTTTGGTTTCAACCTTCATATCAGGCAAACAAATCAAAATGCAAGATCAAAGAAAATCAGAACCAAAGGTAGACTGAACCTTTCATAAACTAAAAATCTGAGTGTGTGCACATGAATTCAATTCCTTCCTTAAGCCACTGCAGAAACCAAGCTTAGTTAGAGTAGGCTACGTAAAGATATAACTTCAAAAGCAACCTGGATAGAGCCTCACTGTCAGTCAGGCGTCCATAGCCCTAGTAGAGATATTTGGATACCCCTGATAAGTTGAAGTCATTTGATTTTCAATATTTTCTCTTTTCTTCTTTTGATATTTTTTGCTTTTCATTTTTCATTTCAATCGGTGAACAATTAAGTTCACACTCAGGGCTAAGAACCATAGTGGCGCTGAAGTAGAAATAAGATTTTTCACCCACCAAGACCTCACAAGGACCCTACTACAACCTCAGGATTCTTAAGATGTATGAGAGATATAATATTTCAGAATACTACAAATTCAAATCAAACCAGTGACCCATCTTCCTTAAATCAAACATTTAGATTGCATGACAATAATAAAGACTTCAACCATCCATTCAAGATACATGATTAAAGTCCATCAAGGAAATACTAAGAATAATCCCAGACAAAATAATATTTGTGCAGGAACAAGACTTCCCCAACCAAAAAGCAGAAAACCCAAGCCAGAGAAGCAAAGCAACAAACAAACTGAAACCCAAAGAAAACCTAAACTAACCAAAGAAAACTAATTATAAAGAAATATATCCTAAATATGTACAAAGAGACTCACAAAAACTCATTACCAGATAGGGTGAACTGAGACCCACCCCCATATAGTTCATCAATGCATGGACAAGCAAACAGGTAATGGTAACAGTCCTCAAAAATGCAAATTTATCTTTATACTCAGCAAAATAAACCTCAAAAATGTAGCATTCAAACTCAACCTCATAATTAGGAATAATCAATAACTGAGGTGACTCATTAGGACCATGATTAATCCACATGCAAGTTTCCTTCCCCAAATTCCCATAATCAAATTGATAAGATTCAAAATTCATAGCAAGGAGAGAAACAACCTGATTTTGTACTGTTGTAGACTAAATGTTGAGTTCATCCTTCTTCAATTGTGAAGAGCTAATATCTATGTCATCAGGAGGTCTCAATTGATGGTGCAATATCCCTCTTGCATTTGGAACATGCAAAACAGAATTGGAGTCTTCAATGAATAATTCAGGGTGAAAATCAAATTGGAAAGATTCAGAAGTATAAACATGGAACTTTTGACCTATGTGCACTTCTTCATGAGGGATCAATGTTGAAAATGTAAAAGCCTCATCAAGCATAGTAACTTCCCCATCATGATGTTTGTCAGGAGGCCTCATATATTGAACTTCAAGCACATCTTTACCTAAAGTAGGATGATTAAGCTCATTAGTGATGGCTGCAACATTGTTATTCTCAACACCATTTGGGTTTTCCTGCACATCCATATGAATCACATCAGCTATCTTGTCATTAATACACAAAATCTATGAATTTTATTTATTGAATTCATCAACAGAAAGAGGAAAAATAGAATGTGATGAGTGAAGGGACTCCCTAAATTCCTCTCCTATTGGCATTTGTTCTGGTTCTAGAATGTGACTGCTCAGAATATCAACTCTTCCATTAAGTTATTCTTTAGGACATTCATCAGCAGGTTGTTGAAGTTCCTGTATTGAAATCTCCTCCAGAGCTGCTTCAACCTTTACTGCCATGTCTCCCTCAGACTCTATGTCAGTTGGTTCATTGATAGCTTGTTGAGATTTTTTTATTAGAAGCTCACTTTTTGTAGTTTGATGCACATGATTTGACAACCATACTTGATCTTCCACCTCTCTTGTTGATTCTACCGATGCTTCATCACTATTGGATTTATGAATAGGCATAGCATGTAACATGAGAATTTCCTCAGTCTCTCATCCTTGAGGGTCAACTATTAGTGCATAATTTCCCAAGCTTGTTTCAGACAGAAATACCTCCTTAAAAGTATTTGTATCAGCCTGGCTTGAAGCACCCTTTTGTTCAGAAAGCATATCTTTTTCAAGAGACTTTAGTACTGCACCCATAATTGTAGGATTCTTTAACAACTCATGAGCAGAGAGACTTACTTTGACTTTCTTGAGTTCTTCTACCACACACTCCTATTTTCTCTACAGTCATGGTAGAACAGTGGTCTTCAGAGCCAACCACAAATTTATCCCTGTTACTTTCAATGCTTCCTCCTTTATTAGCGTCATATTGTCCTCCATTTATGAAATACTGAGTAGGCACATGATGGAATGCTTGAACTTCTTCAGTTGTATACTCTTCTTCATCTAGTGGACCATTATCATTCTCCTCATTACCTCCAAAAGGTTGAACTATAGACTCTTCACTGTATACATACCCTGTTTCAACACCTTTATCCTGTTCTTCTTCTGGTTCATTCTCTTCACTTCTTGGAAATGGGACATGATTCACCACCATAACTGATATGTCATAAGGGTTAGATGGCACTATCTCCAGCCCACCTAAACTATTGTTGGCATGTTGGAATTTTGGCTAGAAAATGGACACAACAGTCTGGAATTCTTGATAGTTTGACTCAGAATGTTGATTAGTATTATGAAGCCTACACCATCCTGACAAAGCCGTTTTTGCCAGATAAACTTCACTAGATTTCTCCTGATTGTTTGGCTAATCTAGAGAGGTTAAGGCTCTTCCATTATTCTGAAGTGGCAGCTGCCTTCTATGATCTTTATCAAGATGTTTTCCTCTATAAAAGCCCTGCCCCTGAGCCTGCATCATATCCATGTTGCTTTGATCATAATTGGATTGAATCTCACTTTGGGATACCTGGGATTGACTATTTTGGTGCCTTAGGTAGGTGACTTCAGTGTTCAGCCTCTCAACTAGCTTTGTGAGTGCATCCAACCTCTCCTTGTCTACATTGTTTGATGGAGGAATACCAGCTGAATTCTGCATATAAACATTATGGATCCCATGGTTCAAAGATTGATTAAATATCTTAGAGCTCTACAAATAACTAGGTATATTAGTTGACTGATGAAAGAATGCAGGCTAGTTCATATTTGGAGGGTAATTTGGCATGGGTGGAACTTGATAGGGATGACCTAGGTGTGAAACCAAGGGTGATTGAGGGACTGAAATCAACATAGGTATTTGATTAGCTAATGACAAGGGTCCATACAAGTGTTGTCTCAAATCCGTACTCACTTTAACAACTACATCATAAGCCTCAAATAGGCTACCAGGAGGGTTTGCTTTCCATTTGATGAAAGTAGATGTTAAACTATCCAAAGCCTCATAATAAACCTCCCTGGCAGAGGCATCACCTACAGCATAAGGGGGTTGCAGCCTAGCATAAGCTCTATGGAATCGATTATTGAAAGCTACTATTGGTTCATTTGCCTCCCTCATGAGCCTGGTAAACTGTAGAAGTAACTCATTAGCACTAATTGGGATCTTAAATTTCTATAAAAACATAGTCTCCAGCTGAAGCCAAGTGGTGATAGACCTAGCAAGAAGATGGTTATACCAACAAAATTCCTCATCCCCAATGGAATATGGGAAAATTCTGCATGCAACATCCTCATGATTAATTCCCCTATCCTTAAGGGTAGTTTTGAAAATCCTAATATGCTCCTCTACAGTCCTTTTGGGATCATTAGTGTGAAACTTGGAGCAGAAAATCTCAGGGTTCTTAGGCATAGGATTGTAATGGTTGAAAGATAAGGGAGATGAGTTATTAGCTAGGAAAGCCATTGGTGGAGGTGGGGTGGTAATGGTTGATTAATGGTTGGTTGAGGTTGTTGGATAGGGATGTCCTCAGACTCAAATGAAGATGAACCTGATGAAGGTGGGGATGATGGAGATGATGGAAGTGGTTGGGTGGATGATTATTTCATCAAATATTAATCTCATCCTAATCTTAGTGTTGTTGAACACATTCCAAGAATCTAGGAGATACATGAAATAATTAATGTTTAGGATTTGCAATTAAATGGCATCCTATTTCCAACATTTGGTATCAGAGTTGAGGTTGGGTAGAGTATTGGGATGCCTTTCTCTTAAAATATTTGAGGTTTTTTGGGCTTAGTGGGAGCTTTTATTATTTTTGTTATTGCTGATTTTGAAAAAAAAAAAGAAGCTTGTTATAGAGGTCATTGAGAGCTTGGATTCACAGGTTTGGTGTGAGCTTATGACAGAAATGGGGTTTTTGATTATGTGCATCATGATGCCATGGGATTGCTCACTATCATGATTTAGTGGGAGCATTTGGCAATGATGTGGATCCTTGGTTGTAGGATGGTTTTGTTATTATGTCATGGTATACTCTTGATTAGTGGCTTATAGTTGTGGCATAATACATGTTATGATAATTATGATCATGAGGAAATATCTAAAATTCCATATACTTTTGACAGTGATGGTTTGATGTTTATCTTGTTGCCATGTATAGCTTAGTATCACAGTTCAGTGGGAGCATTGGTAGGATAGAGTAATCTTCGTAGAGAGAATGGTAGTCACAATGCCATGTGTGACTCGGTATCACGGTTCAGTGGGAGTTGTTGGCAGTGACTTGGATGCATCATTGGTAAGGTTATCTCCATGTGATTAGAGATATGTTTTCTTGGTTTAGAGTATATTTGTTATGGATGTCATGGTTTACTCTTGATATGCATTTAGAGTTTGGCATATTACATGGTTCTCTTGAGACTAGGATGTATAAGTATGTTATGATGCATGTGATCTCCTAAGAGGAGATGGTTAGATCATGGATGTCATGTTTATGTTCCTGATTCATGATTGGAGCTTTGGCATTGATCTTGTGTGTTTCTCTTAAGTATTGGGTACATTAATCATTTGTTTGATTACTTCATGAAAGTGTTGTATTGCATTTGGAGTTTGGCATGGATTGGTTGGTTACAGGTCTCATGGATACTTGGAGAAATAGGTGAGGCTAGAATTCTTGTGGTAAGATACATTTGTTGGAATGGTTACTTGTAAGAAAAATTTCAACAAAAGATTAAGTCTACACCTTGGTTGAATGTGAATTCAACACACTCGGTGGTTTAGCATGCCTCTAAAGAGGTGGTTTGGTTACGAGGCTTGGGAAAGGTAATGGTTTGGACACATAATGGGAAGGTATTAATTGAGAAAGTTAACACTTTAATTAATGTTACAGATTATCTTATGAAACCATACAGATAAGTTCTCTTGGTTTTAATCATTTGCTTGAAGCTTCATGATTATGCGTTGCATTTGAGTTAGCATGCTTTGATTATTGGTAAGAAGGCCATCGGCCTTGAGTCTTGTACTTGTTATATTATTCCTTGTTTAGAATAATTTCAATGTATAATGTCAAGTGGGAGAATGTTGGAAATAGGATGCCATTTAATTGCAAATCCTAAACATTAATTATTTCATGTATCTCCTAGATTCTTGGAATGTGTTCAACAGCACTAAGATTAGGATGAGATTAATATTTGATGAAATAATCATGATTATTGACATTTTTAATTAATTATAAATGTAAGAAGCATGTGAGGGCATCCATAGTGAGTTCCTAAATAATAGGGACACATGGGACACTCACATGGTAAGGTGAAACTCACCTTGTGTCCAGTTAACTATACGGAGCAACAGTTAACACTTCTGAATGCATGTAAAGATCCTAGGAGTTAGGATTTGATGTTTGCATGCTTGAAGTTCAGTTAAGTTCAATTCAAATCAGTTCAATTCAGTTTAGTTCAGTTCAAAATCAGTTCAGTTCAGTTCAGTTCAGTTTAGTTCAATTTAGTTATCTTCAGTTGCATGCAAGTGCATGTTGCATGCATGTTGGTTATTTTGAGTTGCATGTAGTTAGCTTTAGTTAACTTGTAATGCATGGCTAATAACATTGAGTTGTATGACAGATAACAGGGACTACCTCCAGTTAACAAGGAATGACCATTCTTTGGGAATGGTGTTGAGTAAATGTTTTAGTTAACTATAAAGCACTTGAAGCCAACTTGGGCACCCAAGATACTTTATTGGATTTACCTCTCATGCATGATAAGATATTTCTAAAGGCTCAGTTAAGTAGCTTTACTTAAGGGTGCCAACTTTGAGGAAGAGCTTTGGAATTATCACCGAAGTGAAGGAGAAGTTGTAGCTTTAGTTTGGGACACCCAAATGCATGAAGCACATGTTGTAAGCTTTAGTCTTCATTGAATAACTCAATTTGAAGGAATATGGCATACCTTTTCAAGGGCTTGAGCTTATGCATTGTAATTATCACCATTTGGAGATTACTAGGTTGCATATTGTCTCTATATCTCATTCAAGTTGAATAGAGTTGTCATAATTGTTATTGTAGATGTGAAGAAGATTGGTAAAGATAGAAGAAGCATTCTCAAGCAAGAATTGGAGCTATTGTAATTCAGAGATTGAATAATAGAATAATTCTTGGTGGATTTTTTTCCCAAAAGGGTTTCTCCATAGTACATCTTGTGTAATCTTTCTAATATCCTATCTAGTTCTTCTATCAACTTCTCTCTACATTCGACAATAGTAAAATGGATTAATCAAGATAATCACCCACAAAGAATATATGTAACAAAGAAAAGAGCTTACTTAGATCAGCAATATTAAAGTTTTACAGAGTATTAAGCTAAGAAAACACATCATTTTTCAACAGTGGTAATGGTTGATTAATGGTTGGTTGAGGTTGTTGGATAGGGATGTCCTCAGACTCAAATGAAGATGAACCTGATGAAGATGGGGATGATGGAGATGATGGAAGTGGTTGGGTGGATGATGATTCTTCCCTTTTGCTAGGCCTTCTTGACCTAGTAGGGGCTTGCAATTCTTGAAATTCCTCTTCTCCTGGTGTAGATCCAATTCTTCTTCTGAATCTTTCAGGAGAGATGGCAAACATAAATTGATCTAGCTTGCTTATTTAGGCCCTCCTTCTAGCACCAATCTATTGATGATTTTTTTTGCACAACAACAACTCAGACAGAATATGAAATCATATCTCTCTTGAAAGGTAAATCTCTATCAGCAAGCCTCAAGAGATAACCCCAAGGTCTCTAATGTCAGGTCTTGACAATGCATAAAAAACTCAATGATAAATGTGAAAATGTTGGTAATCACAAAGGGACCTTAATACAAGCAAATACTGAATCTTTAACTTATCAGATCTGGCAATGTAATGATACTTCAATCCTAAATCTAACTCAAATGATAAAACAAATAACAAAAGATTAGGGTTTCAAAGAGATATCTAAATTTAACTACTCCTAAGATTAACAATGCAAATGATGAAATACTTGAAATGGACCAATCCCTCATAAACTAATTCATGCGTGACCAAGATAAATCTACAATCTCATAGAAATAGTGCAATCTTCTAAGGTATTAAGATTTTTAGATCATGAACATTCATCAAAGACAACCCAATTGCAATTGAAATGAATAAATCTCCACAATTGAACTAAGCACAATGAATATAAATGTCCAAGCTAACTTTGCAAAGCAACTAACAATCAGCTAGCTTCAAAAAGTATGGACCAGGGATTGTTGCAACACTTCAAGCATCAAATCATGAACACCATTGAATCAGATCTAACATACATCTATTAACCTTGAGCAATTTTAAAGATAGAATCATAAGAACCATGCAAGATAAGTCAACACAAAAGAGATCACCAGAAAATCACAATGCCCTTCAATTGTATTGAATCACCCAATTTCAACAACAATTCTAATGTTCTGTTACAGCACTTGCTCCAGAATCAACTAACTCCTAACCCTAATTCTTACTTTGCTACCCTAATTGCTTCTAAGAACTATCTCCAGCGACTTCTACTAATAATCCTCTTACAAATGAGGTGAAATGCCATATTTATAGAAAACCCCATAACATGTCGGCCCAATATAGATTTTTCAAAAATAAAATAGCCCTAGATAGGTCGGACAAGAGAAATTTGAAATAAGATAAGATATGCATTAAATGCATGGGACTCATCTAGGTCAGCCTGGGATTTATAATTCAACTCAATCCAATGCATGCGAAGTACAATTCCCAATCCAATCGATCATTAACTAGCCACTTCATCCCTATCTTAAATTATTTGGCATCTTGAGGAAAAATACTCTCCAGGTCTCCAGGTCGGCCATAGGCGAATTAAATTAATCTCCTCCAGAACTTCCTTAACGACCTTGTTAAATCCAGCCTACACTCAGCAAAAACCAGCATCAATAATCATGAGGATCAAGATTAGCACGCCACAAATAATATATTCAAAATTAAAATAAATCTAAGCAAAGATCGAAATCTCACGAAATATCGTTAATGTATAATTTCTACACAGTTCAGGATTTTCACCCCTCCGTGGAATCCAGGCCAGAAGAGATTTTTGGGAAAATCCGGACTAGGCAGATTTTGGTGAAAACAATCCATAGTCAATAAATTCTGGAAAATGCAGAGACAACGGAAATTTTTGGAAAATCCATAGGGAGCAGAAATCTGCAAAGTAGGCAAAACTCCAGATTTTTAGGAAAACGTAGAGGACAAGGAAAACCGGGGAAATCCGCCAACATAGGAAAATCCTGAAACTAAGGGAAAACCCAGATTTCGATGTTCTCCAACAATTTCGCTCAAATTGATTGAAAGATCACTAATTTGAGGACCTGGGCTCAAATGTTAAATCATTCATTGATTGATCTAGACTCAAAATTCACTCAAGGGCAACAACATTCATAAAATGACAGACCAAACCCAAAATCCGGGAATTCGGCAAGGAGACGAAATTCTGGAAAAATCTGGTGCAGGTGAAATTTCGCGAAGACCAAAAATCTCTGAACCACGGCATAAAGTAGACCGAGCTGAACTTCGACCATAATCTAGGAAAGTCCAGACGGGGCAGAAAATTCTGAACCTAGGTAAAAACCCGAACTTAGCCCAAAACTTAAGATTTTCAATATGCAACTTAGGGGAATCACTTTGACAAGCAGGATAAACATTTTAAGCTTATGCCAATGCAAGGTAAATCCTCAAAATCCAAGGGCTAAAGCATCAAAAACCAGAGCAAAAGAGGGTCCCTACTTTCAGTGGGGCGTGTGTGCAAAAACTACACAACAGGATCTAATTGACAAAGGTGAAATCAAGATGCCCAACAAGAACACCAACACCCAAAACACCTCAAATGACAAAAGCAAATATTGGGTCTAAAACAAGAATGTGACTAATGATGGAGTTTTCGATGCTAAGACCATATACACAATTCCTACTATTACACTTAGAGGACCTAACACATCCAATAATACACAAGGAACTTCTGACCAAACCACCAATGTTGTCCAAAACACACAACAACCAAGAACTCAAAGGAAGTTTCCAACAAAACATCAATACACTCCTTTAGGGGAGTCGATTGACTTAGTCATTAAACAACTCTTGCAACATAATTCCATACAACTTCCTGATCCAAAAAAATATGATCCTAGACAGTTTAAACCATCTTGGTAGGATGACAACGCCTTTTGTGACTACCATCGAACCAAAGGACATAACTTATCACAATTCTAAAACTAAAGAACCTCATACAAGACCTTGTGGAAAATGGCACCATTGAACTCAATGGACAACAACAACAATCTTCAAATAGTGACCATAAATTTTTTACCAATCCTTTACATGACCATGGAAAAGGAAAGGCCTCCAGTTCAAGCAATAAGACTAATAACAATTCATCCAATTACACTAATTCCAAATATGACTATAACCATACCACTATCATAAATCACATTCGAGCCGCTGATGAACATGTCAATAACATTACCATTAAGGAACATCTCGAATGTGTTGTCAACACTCACCGAACCAAGGTAACCATTCAAGGTCCTCCTCCATAGCAACAAAAACCTTCAAAAACCAATACAACTTGCTTGACCAATTGGGGAAAACTCTCGTGCAAATCTCTATCTTAGAGTTGTGTATATCACCTGACCATCGAGTTATTCTTGACAAATCCTTACAAGGCACAATCGTCCCCACCAATCTTGACGTCAATCACTTCTAGGAGATGGTAGGCTACTTGACCAATTCCCATCACGCCACCTTTTCTGAACAAGACTATTCAACTGAAAAGATAAACCATAACAATCCCTTACATCTTGAAGTCCTTGTCCATAAAATCAAAGTCAGATGAGTCTTGGTAGACAGTGGAGTAGGGTTAAACATTTATACCTTAAAATTGGTTAAGATGTTGGGCTTTTTGAAAGCATGTGTAGACACCACTAAGAGAAATTTTATCAAGGCATATGATGATGAAGAATGATCATCTAAAAGAATCATAACACTACCTATCAGATTTGGTCCTATAGTCATGGACACCACTTTTCAAGTCTTGGACCTTGGCCTTCCATACAACCTTCTCCTAGGCTGACCATGGATTCATGCCATGAAGGTCATGTCATCCACATACCACCAATGCCTTAAATTCCGACATGAAGGTACCAAAATTACAATCATTGGTGATCCTAACCCTTTCCAATATTGCACTAATTTGAGGGGAACCACTCAATTCCAAGTGTCATTTAATAATGAGACTTTATCCTCCATTTCATCAGATTTCATTGATCCATCTTCATTGACTAAGGAATCCACTTCATCTACCATACCATCAATCCCCAAGGTCCAAGTACATGGCATGGGATGTGGTGAGTATTGTATGGACAAGCTACAGATAAACGAAAATGATAGTGTTGTTGCTAAGGCTTCAACTTATAACAATGATGTCAAAATAGTTTCTGAAGACACACAAGTAGATGGTCATGTTAGGAGCAATAATTTTTTGGATTCTAATGACATCTTAGTCCTCACCATTCAAAATCATCCATCTCTATCTCATGACCCTCTTTCCACCATACCATCCTCTACCTCATCATCTAATCATTCCAAGTATCCTCACCATCATGGGTTAGGGTATGTACCCCCTACTATTGCCTCTACTAAGTCATATTGTCAAGTTGTTAAGGATGTGCAAGCCTCCTTTGATGTTAATAGTACCGATAAGGATAGTCTCAAAGGTCCCATTAATGGCATCACCAATCTTTTTCATTCACCAAACTATCATGTCACTCCATCCATCTCACCCATTTCACTCATGTCCATCTGCATCATAGACATGGATCAACAAGACATATCTCAAGAGAAGGACAACGACAAGGGAAAAAGTCAAGAATCAAAAATAAAAATTCCCTCTTTAAAAGGAGATCAAGAATCAAAAGACATGATGAAAAGAAAAGAATATCAAGATAAGTCCTCTAGCCAATACAAAAAGCTATTGGACCAATCAAAATTACAAGTCAAGAATGACAAATCACATCCTTTAGAAAACATAAAAGCTATTGGATGAATCAAAAGTAAAAATCAAAATTAAAAAATCAAAAGTGAAAATAAAAAAGAATTGGTCTCAGAGTATGCCTCCATCAAAAATCATTGGGGGAATCTATCAAAAGTCAAAGACAAATAAAGAACTTGTTGATCCAAGGTCTTCATCTTCATCACTGTCACTCATACCATACACTTTGGATTCCATATGTCCATATTGTTACATTTGTCATACCATCCCACTTACATAGGCGATGTCTTTCAATGTACCTTTGATGATGACCGCTTGACGTACTCTAGCTCATTGGTCGCCCAAACTCCTTTTCGTCTAAAGCCTGGTGGCCTACGTAGTGTGCACATTAGGGATCATACTATAATAGCCTCTTTCATTTGTCATATCTATCACCCTTCATATTTACCACTGGCATTTTTCATTCAAATTAGGTCCTTACATTTGGTGAGGTCATCCGAACAAGGTCAAGGCATCATCATGACATATGGGTTCTATACATAGCTTCTGAAAGTTTTGTTTTAACCACAAAAAAATAGAAAAGTCAAAAAAAATTGTTACCTTGATGAAAACCCAGCAAACAGGCATCCTGGTAACACCAAAAAAATAAAAAAAATCAAGAACATAGTAAAGAGAAATAATTCGTCCAATAGTGAAAATTACCTTGGTGGCGCTTTGGATAAGTACAATGGTGAAAACCTAGAAAATAGGCGCCATGTGTAGTTGACTTTCCTCTATCATCTACCATCATTCCAATCTAACTTTTCCCTATCATTTGCCCATTTCATTTCACCCATAATAATGATTGGTTATCCATTCCATAGCTTGGAACGATTGACATCATACCACCTTTTTCCTTTCATATCCCCTCCCATTCCACTCCTAATAAATTAGTCCTAAACCTAACTAGGGGCAAGTACTTGACTTATGTCGTCAATGGATCCTAGACTTGGTATTGGAGGTCACTATGTCAAAAATCCAAAAAAATCATAAAATGACAAAAAGACAAAAACAAATCAAATATTCCTAAAAAAAAGCCAAAAAAATCAAAGAACCTCAAAATCTAAAAAAAATCAAAACATATCAAAAACACAAAAACATTCAAATAACCTACAAAAATCCCAAAAAAAAAGTCAAAGTCAATCATGTCAATCCAAGTCCAAGTTGAAATATGAGGTCTTTGTGCATTGTTACGTAAGCAAGGCCATTTGTCGATGAGCCCCCAAAACCACCTAGTTCAGTCCTTTAGAGTTTGTCGCATCAGTCATAATAAATTAGACATTGTCAACTTAGACACAAACAGTCATCAAAACATTAGACAAGTCACACATCAACAAGATAAACAAGTCAATAAAGTCACTTAGTCAAACCAAACATATTGTCAAAATAGTCAAACAGTCAAAACCATTAAAATAGTCAAACTTATGTCTTATACAGGATGTGTCCTTCCAGAAACTAGAAATTGCCATTTAGTCAAACTTCGTCATTTTCCTTATACAGGTGGTCACGTAATTGAAACCAAAATTGATGTCTTATATGGCATGTTTTCTCTCTTCAAACCAGTCTTCGTCAAACAAATCAACCCGTCAAACACCTAGTCTTTAAAAGTCAAACAATCCTATTTTGGAAAACACTCAGAACAACTGATGACCTTGTGGTCCATTTTGTCTCATTATTTTCTTGATTTTTCTTTGTTGGGATTTGTGCCTCAAATTATTGGCTTGATATACTCCTTGAACTCTTGTTTCTATCTCTTGTCGACCTGACTTCCTCATATTGGCGGGACCTTGTTCCTAGTCCCCCTGATGCTCCAATGACCTCCACAGTTTGGCGCTAATAGTTTCCTATGGAATTGTGTTCTATTGCTAATAGTTATTCGTGTCGGAGGGAGTCTCCAAGAAGTCTCTGCAATAGCCTGATGTCTTGCCTTGGTCACTCATTGGTAGGACTTCATGTCATCAGTGGGACTCTATCTTGAGTCCCCCTAATGGTCTGATGGAGCAGTGACTTGAATGGTGCTAAATACTTGTCATTGGGAGATGACATCATCAGCAGAAGCCTATGAGCTATCATATCGATAGCCTGATATGTAGTATTGGATCCTCATCGGTGGGAATTTGTGTCTTTGGCGGGACACTAAAGCTTGCCCCACTGATGGAATGATGGAGTGGTTCATCGGTAGGAGATGTTGGTATTTGTGGAATCTTTGTGAGTGTCCATCTGATAGACCGATGGGTTGTGGCAATGTCGCAAGGTCGCAGGAAGTTGAAACTCTAGAACCTCATGTCACAGGTTGTAAGGTTTTGGAAACATCTGACATACCAACTGTAAGCTCGCAACGGTGGGACTCATGGACTTCGGTGGGACTTTAAAGGTGGTATCCTCGATGGACTGATGACTATGGTGGGACCTGAGTTGTCAAGGCAGAAGCGATAATGGTGCAAGCCATGTTGACTCAACAATAGGGACCACATGGAATGATATGTACTTAATCGGTATGATATCTTTGTATCGGTGGGAGTCAGTTTATTGTCTCATTGATGAGCCGATAGACTTGGATCTATAAAGTGAACATCAGTGAGACTTCCCTGTATCAGTGGGAGACAAATTAGTGTCCACCTGATATGATGATGGTTGACTCAGTGACCTATGTAGAATTTCTCGGTGGGACTTGATGGATGTTGAGGTGGAAAACGATGATTGGTTGGAACCTATTGATGGTTGGATCGACAATTGGGAATCAATTGGTTTTCTTGGTCAGCCTGGAACCGTTGGATAGAACGAATAGTATAAATCATTGAAAATTTTGCAATGTGAGGATAGAGAGGAAAATTAGAACAAGGGTTATGTTGTTGGATTCTCTCTAGAATGGAACAAGATGTAAATCTCTTGTAAAGGCTTAGAGCCTGAAATTGTATTGTAAATTTGTTTGTTGCTAAATAATACAATGGCTCAGTCATTTTGGAGTGTGGGGTTTTTTACCCATAAGGGTTTTCCTCATGTAAAATCTATGTGTTCCTATAGTTTATTTCATCTTTCATGTTTGTTGATTTGGGTTGCTGAATCTATTTAATGGTGCTGTTTGGAACTGGTTTAATTAGCATTAAATTTTCTCTAAGGGTCAATGTGGGAAATCAACTATGCCTGTTTTCATTTTGTGGCATAGTAGTATGTGTCTTTGAAGAAAATTAATGGTTTTGAAAGTACAACTAAAGGCACTACTGATCTTAGATGTTTGTTCTAAGATGACTATGATTTCCCTACAAGTGGTATCAGATCCTTCTTCTAGGATTTGTGTTTTCTTGCATGTGCATGTTTGTGAGTTGCATGTACTTGCTTGGACTCGCATGTGGCTTGCATGTGCTTGCATGTAATAATTCTTGGCATTTCTCAGTTCTATGGATTCCTTTTGTGAACATTTCTTAGCCTAGAAAGCTTAAGGAGATATAAAGGATTCGGCTGATGATTGATCCTTTGGTGAGTAGAATTCCTTGCTCTCTTTTTTTAAGAGACAACACGTAGCATGAAGGAAGTTGAAGATGGAGAAATTGGATTTGATCATATTGTAATGATGTGGTCTAAGGCTCCTATTTGACAGCAAATAATCCTGATGCAAGGGGTGCGAGTTTATGCTTGTGGTTGTGTTGCAGCAAAGTTATTCATATTGGGTGTCTATGTGAGAGGCTCCCTGATGATATAGAGAAGCTTGGGTTGTTATTCGGCCATGGAGTATTGTGCTTGTGTTGAGTGCTTTGTCCTGGTATTGAAGGTGTTATTCTCTTACTACCGAGATTGTATGCAAGCTATGAAGTTGATCTTTGGGTGGTCTGAAAACTTCTGAATAGCCTGGCTCTCTCGTATGCATGTGCATGTTGGTGGTTATGGAATTAGTCTAGAATGGGCCTAGAGTTCCTGTACTACTTGTTCCTTTTAAGGATTCCTTGTACTTACATGGCTCAGATTCATGTTCTTTGGATTTGAAGGGGTTTTATAGATTTCCATTTAAAGAATCTATGGTGATGCTCATTCATGGTTAATCCATTTTCAAGTTTAATTGTTATGGTGTTTCTTGATTCATATTCTTGGTCTTCAAGATGTGTAGTGGATATGGGTGTGCATGGGTGTTTTATAAACCCAATGATCTTGCAGGTTTTACACTGTCAAGAAAAAACTTGCGGTTTTGTGGAGCTATTGATAAACTAGTTTCTAGACCCTAGCTTGTGGGGTGTTACTGGATGAGATAGTTGTATTTTTGCATGCATGCTTCATGCATGGTAAGAGAAGGTGTGGTTTTGTCTCTACATCAGAATGTTGGTATGTGGTTTGTCACTCAGCATTCTTGTGGTGGTGCTTAATAGATTCCCTTGACTATGGTGCTCGTTGTGGACATGATTGGAAAATCGGATTTGAACTTGATTTGGTGTTTTAGTCAAGTTGTCTACGTTGTTATTCTCCTTGACATCTTAGTTTTGCAGTTTCCAATGTGATGTTGGGTTTGCATGTTTCATTGATTTAATCTACGGGTTGAGCAATGTTGTGGGTTATCTTTACCTACATGTTTTTTGTGGGACAACTCGGAAGTGGACTGACAACATCCACGAGGTTTGATTTTGTGATGGTGCAAATCTGTTAGTTGGCCTTGTCTATGGTCACTTGTGCATTGGTGTGGTTGCTTCAGGATGAGAGGATGGATGATGTAGAGTACCTAAATAGTCAGCTATGGGGAAATAGAGCATGTGTATCATGATGTCATGGATAGCTTGGGTAAACTATTTTGTGTTTCCTTTTGACAGTGATGGTTTTGTCTACTTGGTTTGGAGATCTTGGTATTGCTTGGTATTGTTGTCAGATGGACATGTTGTTGAGTGGACCTAAAGTTTTTTCATATTAGCAGATGTTGGGTCACGATGCTTGGAAAGCTTGGTTGTCACGGTTTAGTGGGAGATTTAGCAATGACTATGGATTCATCACTTGCTGATGGATGGTCTTCTCTAGTGTTGCAGATGTTAGTAGAAGGAGCTCTTAGATCTTGTTATTGTAGAAGAGATCTTTCTCATTTTGCATGGACACTATTTGAAGATGTGTAACATCTTGGAACCATGGAGGATGTTTGGAGTCTTTGGTTGAGGTGTTGGTGGAGCTTGATAGGTAATGTTGGTTTAGAGTTGTTTCATGTCATATTATACTCTTGCTTGTGCATTAGAATTTTGGCATGATGCATTACTCTTGAGACCATGATATGTTCACTTCGAGCATGGTATCTCCTAAGGGGGATGGTAAGATCATGATGTCATGATAAGTTCCTGGCTCAAATGTTTGGAGCTTTGATAGTGGTCTGGAGATTCTCTGTGTTTTGGGTGCATTGGTCATATGCTTGAGAACTTCATGATAGTGTAGTGATGCATTTGGAGTTTATTATGAAATGATTGTTTGCAGGTGATACATGGAGAATAAGGTGAGGCTATAATTCTCTTGAGATGAGAGAAGTGTTATTGATGGTTACTCCTAATGAAGATTTCAGTAGAAATTTTGAGGAGCCTACACCTTGGTTGGACATGAGTTCAATAGAGACCAATGAGGAGATCTCTCTTGGATGAGTCATGGTGGCTTGTATATCTTGGAGGAGCATTCTCATTCCCACTCTTGGCCTACTCAGTAGTGAAGTCTATTTGAGAGGTATTTTCCCATTATATCTTTGAGATGTGTTCTATGCTTTCTTTCATGGATCTTGAATTGTTGTTTAATGGTTCTGGAGGCGACATCATGGTTATCTCCTAATGGATTTGAGTTTATGACATCTTCTATTGATAAGGAAAGTTAGGAGATACTTTATGGGTTTTTTTTCCTGAGATTGGAAATGGAGTGGTTTGATCTTCTTTGAGAGGCTTACATCCATATTGATTACATGATATATATGTTGTGTTTAATCTTGGAGATTGAACTATTGGGTGTTGTTATGTTGTTCTCTTTGGGGTGTTGTGAAGGAGATCATACTTGACATAGCTGGCATTTAGAGGTGTATGTAGGAGGATGTTCTATAGGTATATGATGTGCAATATTTCTCTCTTTGGTCTAGGTTATCTTCCTGGAGGTTTAATTTCATATTACATTGGTTTGAAATTTGGTTGGAGCTGTTATTTTTCACTCAAGTTCTTGGGTGGTAACTTGGAGGATATTTATCTCTTTCCTCTATTGGGTGTGAAGAACTTGAGAGAGCTATGAAGACTGGTGGTGAGAATTGTACTTGTAGGTTATTAATTTACAAATTATGCATATCATTGTGGATGTTTCCTTGGTACTACATGGTTACATTTTCCATTGGTAGACTTGTTATGCCTTTGATCTTCTCATATTAATTACCCATGCATTGGGAGTTCAAGGATGTGTTTTGTCTTCTTCGATTGGTTGGAACATGGAGCTTTCTTTTGCAGTTGATGGGTTGGCTATGTAGGTGGCATGAGTTTCATGTTGTGGATACCTTAAATGTATGTGTGATTGGATGGATTAGCACTTGTTGTGGGTGCTATTTTTAGTCACGTGGGTTGTTTAGTTGGATGAGAGTAGTCAGTTTTTAGTCACATGGGTTGTTTGGTTGGATGGGAGTAGTTAGTTTTCTGGTTGTTCTAGTTGGTGTTATATCTTGTTTTTGGAGAATGGCTTCATGTTTGTGTTATGTTTGGGGCTTTGAAGTTGGTGATTTTGTACAAGTTGTGAGCACAATGGAGTGGTGACAGTGAGTTGTAATCATTGTTGTAACTTGGGCTTGGAGATAGTTTTCTTTTAGACTGGTGCATATACACCGTGGTGAGCTCCTTTCCTTTGGAGGATGGCTAGAATAGTTGCTAGAGATGGTGAACATTTTGAATGTTATTGTATATGTCTTGGAGATAGGGACTTTGATCTTTGATTGGGAGAATCCAATAAGTTCTTCATCAAGTGGGGAGCATGTTGGGATTTGTACCTCAAATTATTGGCTTGATATACTCCTTGAAGTCTTGTTTCTATCTCTTATCGGCCTAACTTCCTCATATCGGCGGAACCTTGTTCCTAGTCCCTTGGATGTTCTGATGATCTCCATGGTTTAGTGCTAATATTTTCCTCTCCTATTGTGTTCTATCTGCAGAAATTAGTCATTTTGGCAGGAGTCTCCAAGAAGTCTCCATGATAGACTGATGTCTTTCCTTGGTCACTCGTCAATAGGACTTCGTGTTGTTGGTGGGACTCTGTCTTGAGTCCCCCTAATAGTCTGATGGAGCAGTGACTTGTATGGTAGTAAAGACTTGTCAGTGGGAGATGACATCGTCGATGGGATTCTATGAGTTGTCACATCAACAACCCGATACATAGCATTGGATCCTCATCAATGGGAAGTTGTGTCTTCAGTGGGACATTGAAGCTTGCCCCATTGATGGAACGATGGAGTGGTTTTTCGGTAGGAGATGCTAGTATCGGTGGAACCTTTGTGAGTGTCCCTCCCATAGACCGATGGGTTGTGACAATGTTGCAAGGTCACAGGAAGTTGAAACTCTAGAACCTCATGTCATAGGCTATGAAGTTTTGGAAAACTCTGACATACTGATCACAGGCTCTCAGTGGTGGGACTCATGGACTTCGGCGAGAATTTAAAGGTGGTCTCCTCAATGGATCGATGACTATGGTGGGACCTAAGCTATCAGGGCAGAAGCAATAATGGTGCAAGCCATGCTAACTCAACAATAGGGACCACATGGAACAATATGTACTTCATCGGTATGGCATCTTTGTATCAGTGGGAGTCAGTTTATTGTCTCATCGATGAGCCAATCGACTTGGAGTTGTAAAGTGAATGTCATTGGGACTTCTCTGTATCGGTGGGAGATGAATTGGTGTCCACTCGATATGACAATGGCTAACTCAATGACCTGTGTAGAATGTCTCAATGGGACCTGATGGATGTTGAGGTGGAAAATGATGATTGGTCGGAACCGATTGATGGTTGGATTGAAAATTGGGAATTGTTTGGTTTTCCTGGTTGGCCTGGAACCGTTGGATAGAATGAATGGTATAAATCATTGAACGTTCTGCAATGTGAGGACAGAGAGGAAAATTAGAACAAGGATTATGTTGTTGGATTCTCTCCATAATGGAACAAGATGTAAATCTCCTATAAAGGCTTAAAGCCTAAAATTGTATTGTAACTCTATTTTTTGTTGAATAATACAATGGCTCAATCATTTTGGAGTGTGGGATTTTTTACCCGTAAGGGTTTTCCCCACGTAAAATTTGTGTGTTCCTATTGTCTATTTCATCTTTCATGTTTGTTGATTTTGGTTGTTGAATCTATTTAATGGTGTTATTTGGAACTAGTTTAATTAGCATTAACTTTTCTCTAAGGGTCAATGTGGGAAATCAACTATGCATGTTTTTGCTATGTGGCATAGTAGTACGTTTCTTTGAAGCAAATTAATGGTTTTGAAAGTAAATAAAGGCACTACTAATCTTAGATGTTCATTCTAAGATGACTATGATTTCCCTACAGTCTTTGATTCAGGTTACTAGCTTCCTTGAGGATTTCCCATGAAGGATTTAGAGGAGTGATGATGTCTCTTGACTCTTTTCTTTGACTATTTTTTGTGGATTGTCTTGGCAAAAATACTAGGGAAACTTTGCTTTTAGTATGAGCTAGGACATTCCTTGTATGAGACTGCCTATTTTACAAGTGGATGACCTTGCACACCTTAGGAAAAATATTATGGCCTATTAAATTTATCATACCATGGTTTTTTTGTCCATTTATCATATTTTACCACCTGAGGATGATTAAATTTATGGCCTATTATCTATCTGGCAAAATATTGAAGTTCTTTCTTCATACTAACATCCATATCCTCCATGCTACCATTTCTTCTATGTCACTTATCTATTTTCCTCTTATCCATTTTGAGAGAACACTCATGTTCTTTGAACTTGCCTATCCTCTTGAGGGGGCATATCATTAGCTCCTCATCATCCTTCCTCATCCTATTCATGTTGGGGCATGTTTTCACTAAATTTCTTTGACACAACACGATAAACTACATTGTATCAAAGAGGGGCAAAATGCAGACACTAAAAATTTTCTTAAGCCTACGACTTCTAAATTTTCCATCACTTCCCCTTTTTTCCTTCAACAATTAAATATTTTTTAATTATTTAATTATTTTCTAAAGTCATAAGTCTTCTATTAATTAAATACTTTTAATTATTTAATTAATTTGTTTCTATATTTATTCTTCCTTGATTAATTAAATAAATCTTATTTATTTAATTATGTCACTAATTGAGTCATCTTCTTTCTAAAATTAAATAAATTCTTATTTATTTAATTTTCATCCATTCTCTACTATAATTAAATAATTATTATTTAATTATTCATTAGCCTCTTCTTTCATAAATTAAATAAATTTTATTTATTTAATTTGGTCCCCTCTCTTGAATTTTGAATTAAATCATTATTTAATTCGAAAGATTCCCTTTGTCACACATTCCTCTATAATTAAATAATTATTTTAAATTATTTAATTATTCATTGGCCACCTAAATTAAATAATTTTTGTTATTTAATTTCCTATCACCTCTTTGTCTGTGTCAATCTTATCTTCCACATCAAGTATTTATCTATTCATGTCTCAATTAACCTCCACCCTTGATTAAATTATTTATAATTTAATCTTGACCATAGATCCTCATCATTTTCCCTAACCCTATTCCATACTACATCTTCTATTCTTGGCCATTGATTATTGACATTCAATCTTAGCCCTTCATTCAAAATTGGCTTTCCTATAGAATACCTTGTCATTGTCATTTGTCACCAACCTTTCGTTTTCTAGTCTATTGCATCTACAAGCTATCTAGAGTCATTTTTATATCAAGTCTACTATCAATTCAAGTGCATCCATAGTCATATAGAATCTTCAATATTTTTCTTTGTCATTGTCATTAAGCCTATTTGCATACTCAAAAATTTGAGGGAAATTATTCATATCAAGCAAAATGGAGAAGTGCAATGAAGGTGAATCAATTGTGACATGAAGATGGCATGGTAATATTGTTCCATGTTTTTATGTCTTTATGCTTATTTGTGCTTCACTATTTATTAGGGTTTGATTTATATGTTTTATTTTCTAACCTTGATGATTTTAGACTTGATTACACTAGGAACAAAAAATGGGATTGACACATAGGGAACAATAAACATATATACATGACAAGATCATAGACAAATTAGAAATATAAAGCAAGGACACAAATATATGGCTATAAAACAAAATTTTAAAACAATGCAAGGCAACCCTTCTAAGAATGGAAATAATATTACTTGTCTTTTTCAAACACCATCGTGTTGAAGGAATTGATTTCCCTCAACCAACATTTGCCTCTTTCATACAACTACAATAAATGTAGCCTTCTCCAATTAAGCAAAACTTTGTGATTCCATTGAATAAGTGAAGACTTTCCCCACCATTGAATTTTTATTGCATGGAAACCATAGAATATATAACACCACATTGACTTGCATTCCATCCCTTATATTTGTATCATTTGGGGGCATCAATTGAAAAATTAGATCACCACCAATAGAAAATTTGGTATTTTCATACCTATTGACCTCCATAAGTGAATTGAGTAAAAAAGAGAATTCCTCCAAATCACATGGTAAATAAAAATATGTCACTTCCTCTTGTTGGCATGCAAAAGGAAACTCATCTTCTAACAACTCAAACTAAAATTTTTAAAGCTTAGGCATATAAGAAACTTGAGCATCAAGTTGATCATCAACCCAGAGAGATTGTCAATACTCAACGCCATCACAAGACATATGATGGGCCCAAATTAAGCACTCAAACTCAGGAACATTATCATCCACACTACAAGAAGCTACATATTCATTATAGAAGAAATACTCATATTTTTTTTTCTCACCTTTGGAAAAACAAGTAGCCATCATACCTTGGATTCACTTATGTTGATGCAAAATCCATCAATGAAACCATTTAGATCATGACCCACTTCATGTGAAGAGTTGCACTCTTCAAATTGTATCCTTGTTTTAATATCATGGAAATATGTTGTGAAATATGTGATGCAATTATCAAAAATTTGGCACACTTATCCTTTCACACTTAACTCAACAACATCACTTCCACATGACCCTCTTGAAGTGCAATGTACATGAGGTAGACTACAAGTTTCACACTAAAGAATGAGGTTCTCGTATGCATTCAAGTGATTACCAACATCAAATTATTCAAGTGCAAACTCCTCACATTGAATTTATTAGCTACAATATCTATTTCTATACTTTTATCATCATGTGTATAGTTTTTCCTAATCTATTCACATGCAAAAAATTAGTAGCAACTTCAAAATAAATAAAAAGGACAAAGGAAGGTAGAAGATCAAAAAATAAAATATCTTCTCATTCACCATTTGCATCATCTACATGTGCATGCTCTATATAATCAATAATCTAGACTAGTTATCCACATTGTTGCAAGAAACAATAGGGACATAGTCCTATGATTGTAAGGCCTTGATTATTTCTTCACACTTCATTTTAAAATGGAGGATCATATACAACCTCCAATTATTTTCAGGTATGGATTCCTATATGTGCAAAAGTGAAGAACTCCTTTATATTAGGCTATAAGAATAATATGGCAATTCATCTTCATAGTATTCCTAGACATGAATCCTATAATATTACCTAGGGTTTCAATATGTGCTACTTTTGATGAAGTGTCCTCAGGGCATATGCATCCATTCTAGCTATCCATGGAACCTTGGTTATAATTACTTATCCAGGGTAGAACAAAGAGGAAAAGTAAAGTTGTTTCCTAAGAAATGAACCATGCTTTGGATTGGAAGAAATAGAATTGTAAGGTAGGGGGACTGACCATGTTCAAGGACCCAAGTCATGGAAGGACAAGAGCAGAGGGCTGCCCTAGCTTACCTCAGCTAAAAGGGGTGTTAGGGAATGCAAGATGAGAATGATGAGGACTTTAAGGCCCTTCGATAACTCTGCAGACCCAAAGCTTAGAATGGGGCTAAGCAAGCCGACTTTCGAGTTCAACACTACACCTTAGGAAGCTCTCTGCCTGAGGATGAAAGCACGGTCCCAAAACGATAGCGTGGAACATTGGCATCTCTCAAGTGCGTTGGCATATGTATGACCAAAGGACTAAAGAGACAAGGTTAAACTCTAAAAAATAGACTAACGGCCTAGCTAACTACTTCCAAAGGGCCAAAACAACACTATGAAGTAGACAAGATATATTCTAATATGATGAAGTAAATACACAAGAATTAGGGTGGCAAGAATAATCTCATAAAGAAATTCATTTGCCAGTTAGCTCCCAGTAGCACGTTCACCTACATACAAAGAAGAGGGAAATTTGGTTGGGGATATTAAGGGGTCTGCCTCAGTCAGACCCCCACTTTGGTGTTTCCACCTCCATGGATAGCCAAGTTTGCAATGATGGAGAAACAATACGATAAAGAAGGAAATGAAATAAAGAACACTAAAACATTGCAAAATAGTAAAAGTGCTACTCGACCAAGTAATAGAGGAGAGGAGTGGAAAGCTTACCACCTCCACCAAGAGCACTCAAGGCTAATGGAGGAGGGAATGAGAGTAATTGAGCCTCTATTGCAATGGTGTTGTCCCACACTTGCTCTACTAAAGTGATGGAGTAATGTTGTTGCTGCTATGGAGTGCAAAAGTGTTGTTAAAAGTGCTTGAGGATGTTGGATTGAATGCTTAAAGGATGAAAAATGATGTGTAGAAGATTGCTAGAGGATGTATAAGATAAAATGCTTGTTGAAGGAGTGAATTTGAAGGAGAGAATGAAGAAAACAACCATATTTGGGTCGTTCAGTCGAAGAGGGCATTACAAGTTGACTACCAATGAGAAGTGTAATGCCTCTGCAAGCTCCAACTATGAGAATCCACCAAGGACGTAAGAATGCGGACGTCTGCATGTTGTGCAGGCATCCTAGATAGAAATTCCTTTGTCAACGCTCAAAACAGGCACCAAGTGGAATGAAGCCAGTGGGCTTGTGTGGAATTTAGCCTCCAAATTTGATTTTCTAAATTGGAGAAGGGAAAAAGGGGAATTTGCACATGGGGTGAAAACTTACTCCTATGCATTTTTCCCCCACTTTAGAGAGCATGAATATTGATGAGTGCTTCAGTAAAGTAGATCGAGGAAGTAGCTGGGTTAGAAATGTATACCTGAACCATCGAGGAAGCATACCACAATCTGACGAACCTGAAGTTGCAGGGTAAGCAAAGGGCTTCATAGCTTATCAGAACTATGAAGTTGAAGAATGAAAGCATCTTACAGGCTCATAGACCTACAAGGAGGAAACCCCCAAGATCTATCACATGGAAGAAGCCCCGAGAAGCAAGTTCCTCACAAGCTCTCAGGCCTATAAGGAAGGCATCTTCCAAGATCTCTCGCATGAAGGAAACCCAAAAAATAACCTTACAGACCTGCAGGCCTGTAAGAAGGCATCCCCCAAGATCTCTCACATGGAAGAAGCAAAGAAAGCACCTTACAGACCTGCATATCTGCAAGGAAGGTATCCTCCAAGAACTCTCACATGAAGGAAAACCCAAAAAAGTGTCTTACAGACCCGCAGACCTATAAGGAGGCATCCCCCAAGATCTCTCACATGGAAGAAGCCAAAAATTTTCCTTACAAACCTGCAGATCTACAAGGAAGGTATCCTCCAAGAACTCTCACATGAAGGAAACCCCAAGAAAGCATCCTACAAACCTATAGACCTATAGGGGAGCAACCCCCAAGATCTCTCGCATGGAGGAAGCTCAAAGGAAGCGATCTACAAACCTGCAAACTTGTAGGGGAGCAACCTCCAAGATCTCTCACATGGAGGAAGCTCAAAGGAAGTTCCCTAAAAGTTCTCAGGCTTGTAGGGAGGTATCCCCCAAGATCTCTCACATGGAGGAAACCCAGGAAAGCAAACTCTACAAAGTGACATGTTTACCCATAGGTAGAACATGTCAAAAAGCGGTCACATGGGCAAGCAAGTGAATACTCATGCAGACTGTCAACAAGTTGGAAAATTTTCAAAGGGGTCCCTCGGGAACCCGTCATGAAGAAGGGGGTCCACTCAAGGGATGCACTATTTGAAAGTAGATGTCTTCTTTCTCAAATCGATCTATCATCAAGGAATTTGAAAGGAAGAATATTCCCCCACACGAGGGGAAGATCAAAGATATTCCCACTTTGGAGGAGGGTTTTCAAATTCTTTCAAAAGGATCCCTTGTTCTAAATGTTGTCTTCAAAAAAGGAATGTTTGTAAGGATCTTCAAGAAAAGATTTGTTATCAATGACTACATTTTTCAAAAATCAAAGTGCTAAAGAAGTGGCGTTGTCACACATGAAAGGGACAACTCAAGCAAAGAAGAGAGAAAGATAAAGAGAAATCAAAAGAGAAAAACACAAACAAAGGGCACAAGGGTAGCCTGATATTTTGAGGTTAGAACTGCTCATAAATATATATAGTATAATAATAGTATATAAATGAACTGTCATCAACCCCCTACTATATCAGACCATGTGAAGAATGCACGAGAAGACAAAATAAAAATAAAAAATTGGGTCAACATGGAAGGGAAGCCTAAATTCCCCCAATGCTTTGCATCGTCCCAAATTTACCAAAAATCAAGCACAAACATGGAAGAATGATGATACAAATAGAGGAAGGTTTACAACACAAAAACATGCTTGTATCCAAGCACCAACAGGGGTGAAAAGGGTCATCCAGGACACATAGCACAATCACCAGGGAATCACATCACAACACACACACACACACATCGAATCTAAAGATCAAGAAGAGGACCTCCCCTAACACTAATCGACCAAGAGGTCATTCGCTTCCCAATCTAAATCATCGTAGGGGGAAGGAGGATGATCTTGCAGTGGTGTAATGTTAAGGGGAGGAGCTTCCAACCCTCCCACAACAAGGGCCAAGGAAGAGGTCCCCGCAAGGTCCTCTCTATCAATCTCTTGTGGAGCTAAGGTCAACAATTTTGCAAAGATCACTGACAAGGCTGGAACTTTATCCACAGAGTTAAAAATGCATGTTACAAGAGTGTCATGTTTAACCTCAATGGATGGGGCAAGTTGTGCCCAAGATTCACCGCTAGGCTCATCGAACAATTCAGGAGGGGTGATGAACTCAGGGGAAGTTGGGATTAGTTTCGTCACTAGGACAGAACAAGTCAGCACAGGACCACCTTGTGAAGAAGGTGGGATCCTCTTTCATTCCTCATTACAGGAGGAACTACCCTCCACCTTTTGATTTGTTGGGGGATGCGAGTTCCCCACAGATGAGGCAAGAGGCACAGAGGAAGAGGAGGAGGAGAAAACCATAGTAGACACAACCAAAGTGTTCATCATATCTATGGGTCTCAAGAAAGGCAGGACATCCAGAACAAACATCAGCAAAGGCGGCTCCACCGAAGGAGTGATGAACACCTGCACCCCCTTGGGGTCAAGTGCATTCATACTCGCAGTGGGAGTCAAAAGCAATACGAAACTAGACTGAAAGGGAGCAGAGGGAAGGAGAGAAGAGGATGTTGCAGGAGGCCCTAAAGCAGGGGCGGCCATCTCCTCTTCCTTCCTCTATGACGCAGCCTGCTCAGCTAGAAGAGTTTTTCGTCAACGCTTGCAGTCACGCGCAAGGAAATTTCTATGACTCTTTGAACTAAAGGTTAGAGGCTGCAAAGGGATGAAAGATTCCTACTCAACCATGGGAATGTCCACTATAGTCATCTCTGGTAGAGGAATAGGCTCCTAAATGGGAGCAGGAGGAGTAGGTTGAGAAACAATAGGGGGAGTTAGCTCAAGTACCTTGACTTGGGCCTCTTCCTGCTTGTTACTTTGGGAGCAGGAGTAGTAGGAGGCCGCAAAGGTCGAGACATGGAGGACTCTCTACAAGGTACTTTCTTCCTACTATATCGAATAGGCCTAGGCTCTGTGAGTAGAACAAGAAGTTCAAATTCAGGAAGCTTAGGCTTTCGCCAAGCAGGCACCATAGGATTCTCTCACAAGCATGGAACATAATATGACGGTACCACAACAAAGTGAGAAGAAGCGTCAGACTAACTAGCGGAAGAGGAAGAATGATGATCTTGAGACCGCTTCTCTTCTTTTCTCTTGCATGCCTTGGTGGCATCATTGTTGGCTTTTAGGCAAGCCCTATGTGAAATGACATAGGGTGAAGGTGAGTATCTCACTTTTAGCGTCAAGCGTCCTCTCTTATAATTTTGATAAGTTTGGTATAGAAGGTCCCTCCTAGGAAAAAGAGGACCCACAGGCATAGGCCAAGAGTAATCCAAGGAGTAGCTACCACAAGCAACTAGTGTTCTATAACCGGTGTCATGTATTATGTGCACAGAACCCTCATGGATAAATTTTAGGCATTTATGCACGACCAAGGGTATGACATTCATAGCCACTAACCAAGGGATACCCATTTTTACTCTAAAGAGTTCAGATCCTAGGATTATGTCAAACATGGGCTTTATGAATTTTGGTCCAACCAAAACCAACAGGACAATACTACCCAATGGAGGTACAAAAAGTCTGTTGTGTATGCGAATGGTAATTATGGGTGCATTGTACCCATCTTTATGTAATAATTTGATAAGCATAATCTCCTCAGTTATAATGTTTACTTGAGATGCCAGATCAATGAGAGCACTAACTACGACGTTTCCATTAATTCGCACCGGAATGTAGAGAGGAGATGGTTCCCTATTGAAACCCATAGGTCCTATGAAGTGAAGGTTATACCATTATCACTGTTCACAAGCTGCATAGAGGGGATAGGTTGATGCAAGAATGAAGCCATTACGCACACTAGACAATACTTTCACAGAGCCCCCAAAAGGTGACAGGACAGGACAATGACCCAACTATGGTTTCATCATGTAATACTTTTGGAACCTTCCAACTATGCATGCTAGGGGTCGTAGGTTGGGTTGCGAGGAAAAAATACCCACAACGCTCACACCTATAACTCTCCTAGAATACGAGGAAAGGGTCTTTCAGTATCGCAAAATGGAACCAAGATGGTTCATGTCAGGTTCACCAAAATGTAAGGTAGGGGGATTGACCATGTTCAAGGCCCCAGGTCATGGAAGGCCAAGAGTGAAGGGCTTCCCTAGCTTACCTCAACTAAAAGGGGTGTCAGGGATTGTGGGATGAGAATGATGAGGACTTTAAGGCCTTTTGATCACTCTATAGACCTAAAGCTCATAATGGGGCTAGGCGAGCCAATTTTTGGGCTCAACACTACACCTCAGGAAGCTCTCTTCCCAAGGATGAAAGTGTGGTCCTAGGATGACAGTACTACGTGCTAGCATCTCTCAAGTGCGCTAGCATCCATACAACCAGAGGACTAAAGATGTAATACCCCCCATGTTGTTGATACTCTTATGTGTTGGTTTGATACTTGGTTTGTGATGGTGATTAGTTCACTGACTTGGTTGTGTGTTGATTCATAGTTTGGTTGGTTTGTTGCACTTGACATTACTATGATGTTTGATGATACATTATGTGGTGGTTATATTATTTGGTTATGCTATGGTTTTCTTTAATATTATATGTGGTGATGTTGTGATGCTATGTTGCTATGGTTTCTGATGTGTTTGCTAGTGAGTCTTGGTGAAAGGATGGAGTAGCATCACTCGCTTGCGAGCGCCCTGCTACCCCGCGATTACCTTTCACGGTGTGTTTGTAATGGAGATTTACATGTTACTTAACATTTTTTGTATGTAGGAATTGCAAAAATAAAGTCTTGATTCCACCTACTTCGGCAGGACAGGGTGAGCATTAAATTAACCCAACGGGTATGATGTTGAAAAAAGGGAGTTGATAAGGAAGTTTCCCCATCCCAAGTCCGTCACTTTGTTGTGAGTCTTTCAATGTCGTGGTCTTGGCCTTGTCTTTGTCTCAATATTGTTGTCGTTCATTTATTTTATTGTGGATAGTTGGTATTTAATTTATCCTTATTTTATATGGGATTAATTAATGTTATCTTGTAGATATGATTAATTGTATGTAATTGTAATTTAGTTAAATGTTGGATTTAAAACATTGTAAATTAAAAGATATTTAATTAATTAAAAAGGATAGAGTAATTAATTTAAATAAATAATGTTTGTGATAATTGTAATTGTCTTTTTCAAAATATTAATATTTTAAAATCCAAGGATAATATCATGTGAGGATAAGTGTGAAATTAATGAATTTTTAATTAAAATTTGTGAGATAAGTGTGTGATTTTAAAGCAAGAAAAAGAGCCAATGCATGGGTTGGATTTTTGAGAAAAAAGAAAACCTTTATTTATTTTTCCTTATTTTATTGTGAGAAAAGAGAAGTTTCTACACACACACAGAGAAAGGGTTTTTGGTTTGGTCTGGAAAAGAAAAAAGATAGGTTTTTGTGCTTCTCTATAAAAATTGTTCTTGGAAAAAAAAAGAAAAAAGAATAGATTATTGATCCAGAAGTTAGTTGAAGAAAGGAATTGGAAAGAAGAAACTGCATAGGGATTCTATTTTCGAAAAAGGAAGAAGGCTATTGTATTTGGATTCGTCATCAAATGAAGGACTCTAGGTTCTTTTCGATTAATTTATTCTTTTGTTTTGATAGTTCTATAAGGGAAAATGAAAATCATGCCTGCCATTCTTTAAATTGAGATCTATGTTTTGAAAAAGGGTTTTGTTGTTGGAAAAAATGCTTGTGTTAAACCTTTAAATCTTTTGTAGAAATCTATTGAAAAATCTTCTAAATTTCTTCAATAAATCTTGTTGCTAAAATTCTTGATTTGAAAGAAAATCAATTTATTAGGGTATTAAAATTGTATACCCATATTTATTTTGTGATTGAAGGAAAATGAATTGGACTAGTTTTCATCCTATTTGTTTATTTATTTTGTATTATTTGGGCAAATATAATTACACACACACACACACATATATATATATATATATATATATATATATATATATATATATATATATTTATATCTGTACATATGTCATGTACTGTCCTTTTAAAAAATATATATTCTTTTGATACAGTACAGATTCTGAGTTTATGTTTTTGAGGAAGAAATAATATATAATAAAAATATACATATGGTGTTTTGTTTTGAATAAAATTTAATATAAAAAAAAATTATTTTGCACTGGGGGTGGTGGTCGGTCGAAGCCGTACCACCCACGCCCCCCTGTGGCAGGCTGTACGCAGCTGTGTGGGGGTTGTGGCCTCCCCACACAGTGGTACGCAGTACCACGGCTGTGCAGGGTTTCATTTATTAAAAAAATCTTTTTTTTTATTTCAACTTTTTTTAATGTTTATTTTTTTTATTGATATATATATATATATATTATATATACATATATATATTAATATATATGTATATAAATATATATATATATATAGTTGTAAAATTATAGAGAAATAAATGGGTAATTTTTATGATATGATTTAAATGTATAAATTTTAATATATATATATAAATAAGGATGGTTATTTTATGCTGAGATTATGGAATAATTAAGTAAATTTGCAATGTTATAGTCTAATCGTGTAAATTAGAAATAAACTTTGTGATCTAAATAAAATTGAATATTCTTGAGAAATTAAATTATTTATTGGGTGAAATTATTGTGTTTTGAAATGTGTTATATGGCGTTGTTTTACGTAATTGTGTACTCTCGAGATTATTCATTGAATCAATTGTGGTTTTCTCTTTATTGGATTTATGTCATGTGGGAAAGCCCTTGAGTTAGTTTATGCTTTTGTAGGAGCTTAAGTTTTTGTTAGGGACTTCCAGAGGTGGGGAAAATTGATGTTTATATTTGATCATTTAATTGGATATTTGTTCCTATTCTTGGTTATAGTTGTGACTTGATTTTACACATGGGTTGTACCATTTTATGGATGTGTTTCTTATGATTTTGGCGAGATGATTTTTCCTCGTGGATGTTCCATTTTTTGGTTCAGTGTTCTTGTGGTACAACTCCTTGGTGTTGGATTTTATGTTTTGGGTTCTAGGGAGTGTGGCTCTACGTGGGGGCCGACGCACAAAGGGGCTATTAGGGTAACCCACATTAGAGTTAGAGTAATAAATGATAACCTAAGTAATTAATTAGGGGGTGGGTAGTTAAACATTAATCAAGATAATTATGGATGCCTCATTCGCCTGTTAGGGCTTTCTTAGACTAAAGGTGGGACAAGAAGGTCGTGGTTGGCATGATTGTTGCCTCATCCTCACAAGAGGTTAACGGTTTTGCATGAGTAACCCTATGGAGCGACGCCTTGAGATAGGCTATCAGGATAACCATAGATGGAGGGGGCACCTTGTGATAGGTTGTCTGGATAATCCATGTAAGGCCATGTGATGACACTCTCCTCTAGCATTCCTTTTGAGTTGTTTTATTGAAATCCTCTGGAAGTGGTCTATTGTTGTGTTTTGGTGAGTTATTGTGGTTATGAGATATTTCTTTGTGGTATCTTGATTTTTGTGTCTGTATTTTAGTCTTTCCTTACTGTTTGGATGTGCTTGGTTAGGGATCCTTCCTTATTTACTCCCAGCATGAGGGTGGTTGGGTGGAATGTGCTACGCACCCCGTTGGGTCCCCTTATGATGCAGTTGTACCATTCAGTGCAGAGTTTTGTTGATGCAGCTTGATCCAGGATTCATATGTTACCAGATGTATATTTGTACTCCAGATGTATCTATGTATTGATGTATCACTCCCACGTGCGTTGGGAAGACCTATGATGTAATTTTGTATATGTGTTCATTGAGATGTACTATCAGACCAATGTAATGTATTAATACATATCATGTAAATCATTCTTGAACTACCATTTGTAAATACTGATAATGTTATGTCGTATTTGTGGAAACATGTACTTAATGTTTTCATGATTAATTTATTGTAATTTTCATGTATGGTTTTATATGGATTATTCTTATAATTTTGGTTATCGTTAATAAATGTTTTAATGATGATATGTGAATGAATGGATTACGTAATTGGTAATTTAATGTTCATCTGTTAACTTGTTATGGGATAGTTTAGTAATGTCACCTCATGTACCCCAAGGGACTTAGTTGTGCAACTTTAAACATTAGTTATGTTGAAAAACTTAAAGTGCATTCCTTATGTTTTAAAAAAAAATTGTTGCATTTTTTTGAGTTGTTCTTTTGGGGTTTGCGCGACAGGGCGTTACAAAAGAGACAAGGTTAAACTCTAGAAAATAGACTAATGCCATATCTAACTACTTCCAAAGGGCCAAAACAACGCTATGAAGTAGACAAGATATTTTCTAATATGGTAAAGTAAATACACAAGAGTTAGGGTGGGAAGAATAATCTCACAAAGAAATTTGTTTGCCAACTAGCTCCTAGTAGCACATTCACCTACACACAAAGAAGAGGGAAATTTGGTTGGGGCTATTAAGGGTTCTGCCTTAGTCAAACCTCCACTTTGTTTTTTCCACCTCCACAAACAACCATGTTTGCAACGATGGAGAAATAGTACGATAAAGAAGGAAATGAAGTAAAGAACACTAAAACACTGCAAAATAGTAAAAGTGCTACTCAACCAAGTAATAGAGGAGAGGAGTGGAAATATTACCACCTCCACAAGGAGCACTCAAGGCTAATGGAGGAGATAATGAGAGTACTTGAGCCTCTACTACAATGGTGTTGTCCCACACTTACTCTACTGAAGTGATGGAGTAATGTTGTTGTTATGGAGTGCAAAAGTGCTGCTAAAAGTGCTTGAGCATTTTGGATTGAATGCTTAAAGGATGCAAAAGGATGTGTAGAATATTTCTAGAGGATGTATAAGATAAAATTCTTGTTGAAGGAGTGAATTTGAAGGAGAGAATGAAGAAAATAGCCATATTCGAGTCGGTCAGCCGAAGAGGGCATTACAAGTTGACTACCAATGAGAAGTGTAATGCCTTTGCAGGCTCTAGCCGCAAGAATCTTCTAGGGACATAAGTGCATTGTGTGGATGTCTGTGTGTTGCACGAGGGTCCTAGAAATAAATTCCTCTACCAATGCTCAAAACAAGCGCCAAGTGGAATGAAGGCAGCGGGCTTGTGTGGAATTTAGCCTCTGAATTTGGTTTTATAAAGTGGAGAAGGGAAAAAGGGGAATTTGCACATGGGGTGAAAATTTACTCCTATACAATAATACTAGATACTTAGCTACAGTATCTCGATCTATGTTCATGGAACATGAATAATAGAAAAAAACTTCATTCTTTTGACAATAGAGTCGCCACCTCACACAAGTGAAGAAAATTATTGAAGTACACAAACCTTTAAGGCACAAACTTGATTATGGGTTGTAGCCACCAGTAGAGTCTTCAATATCTTTTCAACCCAACAACCATTATATCATTAGATTCAAGACTCATTCTATTGGTGTAATTTAACAATATGCAAGACTTACCTAACACAATTTCAAAGGAAAAAATAGAAAAAAAGTTGCAAAGGTGTTTCAAATATGCATTAGGTTCACACTTCACCAGCAATGGCTAAATTAATTTCATCCCCAAAAATGATTCCATTCTCTTAGGTGTGATTTGATGGAATATCAGACTCATCCAAACATAATGCACAACTAAAAACTTATGTTACTAGGGTGTTCAAGATATTTCTAATTGACCAAGGCTTGGCAACAATTAGTTCATCCCTAGCAATGATATCATTTTGTTAGGCATGAATTAACGAGACATCATACTCACCCAAAAAAAATGCACAACTCCAAGGTATTGCTACTTAGGTATCCAAAATATTTCCAATTGTGTAAGATTTGGAAAAGGATAATTCATCCCTAACAATGATGACATTCTATTAGGTCTCAAAACAACTGATCCACTTCTTGGAACAAATTCTACTCACACAACCAGGGTTGTCAACATGTGGGTAAAAAATTCATCAATAGAACTATGGAGGACTCTGAGCTAACTCAACAAGAGTTGGTTTTATCTTTTTCACTTTGAACTCATCTTAAACTTCGGAGAGTATCCCAAGGGTATACTTTAATAGGTATTAAAATCACATATGATAAAAATAATAAAATAAATAATAGCCAAACACAAATAGCTTTCTCAACCTCTAAAATTGTCACTGGACTAAGAAAACTAGCTATCTCTAACCCCTATATAGCAAACATAACACCTTGAAAATAAATGTAAGGTGGGGTGAGTTCCATGATTCATAGATAATTTTTTCTTCTACTCCCTACAAATAATGATATCATGAACTCACAAAATAGAATTGAAAACAAATGATTTTATGAATTTTGTTTATGTACATGGACGATTGGAACACATATAAGAGATTGTTGCTTGCTCATGGGAATAAGGGTCATAATCAACAAAAAGGAAGACAAAGGTAAAGAGAATAAAATAGAGTGATATACTTATCTCAAGCATCAATGAACACCATTCACAATGCTATCTACTTAGTTATCCATTATTGAATTACCCAAACTCATATACAATCACATAAAAGAGATATCACAACTCATGCAATAGACATAGGATCCTGTCAAGTTCTTTAATATTGATTATATTCACAACAAAAAATGCGTCAAAGAAAAATTTCAGATTAGGTACACTTTTGAGTTTACATACACAACTATGGAGGTAAAATTTGAAATGACATTAAAATATTACTATAATATTCTATCATAACCAATGCATCCCTATTGTAAGGATCTTAGGTAGGATTAGAGCAATAATACAAAAATAAATTATAGAATAGAGAACAAAATTTCACAAGCACAAACAAAAATTTTTAATGTGGTTCACCTCTTTAGGCTACGTACGTCCACAAAACAACAATCCAGTATATTAAATTTCTAGCATAGAATAATTTACAATAACCAACAACAATCCACTGCTACATGCTCTTTACAAAACTCTAACTTTGTACCCTGTAATCTATGCAACTCTCTCACATGCTCTATTGTGTGTTCATTTTCAAACTGTGACTATTCCAATTCCCTCGAGTGCTACCTTTTTGCAGGTTCATTCAAACTGTGCAACCCTTCACTTCCATTGCATGAGTGTTCCAACTTCATGTCATGACTCTTTAGTTTTTATAAAATAGTTTATTGTTATGGGTAGTTACAAACTATTTTCCCCCCCTTCACTCCCCATTAATTAATTTTGGGGGGAAACCGTACCGGGTAGAGTGGACAAAAGCTAAACCTAGAGCATGATCAGGCTACACATACCAACACCTAAAACTATTCTTTGTTACTATTTTTTTACAAGTTTCTATTCTTTTGATTATTCCTCTACTCTCATGTATCGTTCAATGATGAAAATGATTCCCAAAGTGCCAATAATACTAAACGATAAGGGTAAACCCTAAAATGGATCAATGTAGAAGGTTCAAATTGATGCCTAGGGAAGATTCCCCTAAAATGGAAGCATCAGATTAATGTATGGAATCTGAAATAACTTTGAGTAGCTAAGGGAGTGATGTCATAAATACAAGAAGATGGAACAAGGGTACGATGAGAAGTAATAGTGGTTGTTGAGTTTGAAATCTACAAGTAGACATTGAAGCACCAAAATATTACTTGGAATCGTGTCATAAATTCTTGATTGGTGGAAGAATCACCAACAACACTTTAATTTACTTTGAAAAATCATTCAGGAACAATTATAGAGAAAATCAAGAAAATTAGGACAATAGGATCTCTTTGCAACTTAAAATAATGTATTGTATGATTTTTAGGGCCATTCAGATCAATACAAAACTTTTATGGTAATATGGGCATTCTTTCAGTTCAACATCATATCCTTATAAAGCCCTTTGTGTGGGAAATCAAGTTCATTATGGCATCGGTGGGAATTACACCCCTATTGAGTTCTTGTGGAAAGTCCAAGTGCAAGTGAACAATAATTTATTGGAAAGACATTTTATTCACATAGGATCACCCACAAACTATCTTCTTAGCCATATTGGGTGTGTGCAAGAAGTTGAGTCCACTTTTTGGCCAAAAAGTGGAAGTGTTTTTCCTGATTTTCATAATTTGACACATTTGACCTTAAAATTTGAAGCACTTAAAGATGAAATCTTTAAAAAATTCATTGATCATAAAATGTAGTGCTCGGAGTCTAGTTTCCAAATATGTAATTTATTTCAATACCCAGATTGTACAAATTGAGTTTTAACAGGCATTTCTAAAAACCACTGTTTAAAAGTCTTTTTTTTTTACCATACCATGCATGTGTACGACATCCATATTTTGACTTAAATTATCGTATTTTTCTAAATCCTTTTGGGAAAATTTTTATGACTCACTAAAGCTTGTTCTTGATTTTTTTTGTAATTTTTTATTGAACATTTTTTTTTTGTTAAATTTTTATTAGGCAGATTTGTCATTTTAAAAAATCGTCGTGTACGACATGAATAAGATGACCTAAACTTATCATTTTTTTTTTATTTTTTTAAATTGAAAAGAATTGTCTGAATTTTTTCTCATGCAATTTTGTCAAAATGTTATGTTGATCAAAAGTTATTAAAATAGTAAAAAACCCGATATTTAAAGTTTATGGACCAATTTTATTAGAAATTAATTGAAAAATAGAAAAAATAATCCAATTGCAAGATGAATTACATATTTAGAATCTGCATTGTTTCATCTAAAATGGGTTTTAATTTCGTAAGAAAATTTTGCAAAAAAGGTCGTCAGCCATATGTCCAAAGTTGGTATTTTTCTTTGACATTGTTAGGACCTTCAACTTGCAGGTCAAACCAGGTTGAAGGCCTAGGTTCAGACTTCCAATGCTTTTCCCGAACCAAAACCTAGGCAAAAACCCGACCACAAAGCAAAAAAAAATTCAAATTTTAAAAAATGGGATCCCAATTATAAAACGGGATCCCGTTTATTAATAAACGGGATCCCGTCTTATAATCGGGATCTCGTTCCCTATTCTACAATATTCAAACCATTGTAAAGGAAATGGGATCCCATTTCCCAGCCAACATCCCCCACATTCAATGCCGAAGAATGGGATCCCGATTATAGAACGGGATCCCGCTTCTTATAAACGGGATCTCGGTTTTTATAAGCGGGATCTCGTTTATAGTAAGTGGGATCCCATTTATTTTATTTAAATATACTGCAAAAAATTACTGTGAAGTCTGCAACTTCACATGTACAACCGAGAGCAGTAAAAGTAAATTATTTTTCATAAGCTATTGTATTTATAGGTGGTGAACTTGATTTTTAGTTGATTTTATCAAACAGGGCATCATCTACACCATTTTTAAAGTGGAATTGTGTTATTTTTGTGCTTGTTTGGAGGAACAAAAGGTTTTCAATTTGCAATATGGATTGAATTTTTCAAAGGAGGCATGAAGAAAACAATTTTTAAAGTGGAATTGTGGTAGTTTTCTACTTGTTTTGAGGAACACAAGAGGACATACTTGTTTTCAATTGTGGTAGTGTAAACATTGTTTTGAGATGACATATATGTACATACATACTTACAAAATTAAACATACTCTATGTACTTCTATGTATCAAATCAATATTCTATATATTTTGTTTCTTAAATGTGCATGTTTTCCTACTTTGAAACTTTATGTCTACGTGTATAATCACTAAATATCATGCATACATTATTGTTAAATCAATTATATCCTTAAGACGTATTATGACCCCTTAATACATCCCCTTAAGACACCCCCTTAAGACCCCTTAAGACACCCCCTTAAGACCCCTTAAGACATCCCCTTTAGGTGTATTATGACCCCTTAAGACATCCCCTTAAGATGTTCTACTATGACCCTTTTAACCATCCCCTTAAGACATCCCCTTAAGACGTTCTATTATGACCCCTTTAGACATCCCCTTAAGACCCCTTAAGACATCCCCTTAATTAACACGTTTTATTATGACCCCTTTAGACATCCCCTTAAAACCCCTTAAGATGTCCCCTTAATTAACACGTTCTATTATGACCCCTTTAGACATCCCCTTAAGACCCCTTAAGACATCCCCTTAATTAACACGTTCTATTATGACCCCTTTAGACATCCCCTTAAGACCCCTTAAGTCATCCCCTTAAGACATATTATAACCCCTTAAGACATCCCCTTAAGACGTTCTATTATGACCCCTTTAGACACCCCTTAAGACGTCATTATTTGTTTTGACAACTTATAAATTAGTGTTAGATGTTATTATTTATAGAATTTATTAATGCTTTTATTCTCTAATCTTCTATGGTATTGTTTATTTCTTAAAATTTTATCCTTTATGGTATATAAATAGATTTCTTTTGTTTGTAAATTATGATTTATTGACTGATTATTGATTGACGTGAATTGAATAAGTTCATTGAGTAATTATCGCTATTTATTGAATGTACATATCATGTATATCATGTATGAAATCACTAAATTTACAAAGTATAAATAAAATGTCTATATTAATCCGTATATTGAGATCACACCAATTTCACATTAATGTCCTATATTAATGTCTTGACTATGAACATAAAATGCATAAATATTACATGTGTAAATTAAAATTTCAAACAATAATAAGGTCCATAATTTGTAGCAACATATTAAGTGCATGAAACCAATATATTAAGCACATATGAAATAAGTCCAACAGAGTACATGAGAAACAAAATATAGTCCATAGAGTAAACAAATATAACACATAAAATCCATGTTTCTAGGTCATGTATTGTCTCTATAATCAAAAGACCTCTTCACGACATCCGAGACTATGTGGATGACCTAAAACACTCTGTATAAGAGAAAGATGAAATTAGATGTAAGACAATAAAAAATGATTTAATGACAATTTAATTTATAATCCATCATAAAATTAAATTACCATCATATCTACATTTGGATGCTCTGGTGCACCTGAAGCAACCTCTAAATTCTCTAAATCAATCTACATAAACAAGACAAAGAAATTCAAAATTAGATGTACAACTCTATAATTAATTTTTTTTTAATTCAATTTAATTTATAATTTTTCATATTTTAATTGTATCGTATTATGAGGTTGTGCACTAGGCTCTTCTCTGGGACCTGTCTGTACATGCTCAACTACAAGATGTGTCTCATGCTATAAAAGAAAAATAATATGTAAAAATCTCATATTATGTATATATTCAATTTAAATTTATAATTGACTTTAAATATAATAAAAAAATTAAATTACCATTTGATCTGGAACCTGCTCTACATGTCCTCCTGGTGGTGTAACTATGTCTGGGTCAAGGCTGAAAGTTGCACTAACAAAGTCCTACACGATCAAAATTAAAGCATGTACAATTGAATTAGGTTAATATATATATATATATATATATATATATATATATTCAAGTTTGCACATTTTGTGTAAATTTTTTTGTAAACAACCTGGAAATCAGTGGCCTCACGAGTAACTGCAACATAAAATGTTTTCCCAATGCCCATTCTTATTGTGGTATCAACCTAGACATACATGTACATAGACATTTAATGCTTATAATATTTACAAGTGTACATGCATATTATTTCCCTTATATCTAGTAATTCAAAACTCATAAAATTGTAACTATATACTAATATAAACTTTAAACAAATTTACAATATGAATGTACCTACCCACGATCTATGGCCTTTGATAGTGAAGAAGTGCTTGACAATCCCTCAGGAGGAATCAGAGTGGATGCCGACTGACTCACCTAAACCAACATAAATATTTCAAACATATATGTGATTCAATTATAAATTTAAAACTCAAGTTAAATAATTTATGATTTCATATATAATTTTAAAAATTGAAATCAAAATACCCCATAAGGGTTGCCGAGTACAACCGGTGTCGATGTATGTACTCGTGGAACAAATGATTTCCCTTGCATCATTAGTGTCATCTGTACACCAAACAATTTGATTGTTAAAATGTATTGCAAACTTTTCTTTGATATATACAACCATCAAAATTCTTATAAAATGAGCGTACATCTAGATGCATATTTATACCTGTGTCGTAGTGTCCTCAAGGTGATGGTCTGCTATGATGAACTCTACAAATGAACTGATGCGACCAAATGAACCACCAGAATCTCCCTATCCACCTGAACTAGGTGTGGCCTGATCAGGTCCATATCATACTTGATGACAACTAGTACATATATGGGGGACGAGCCTCAACACTCCTAGAGCGATACTCGGACCAGCTCCATAAAAAAATCCTCCATCATCATCATCGTCTCTATGCTCCCCACTCGCTATTGCAAAAGCATGTTGATCAAGGTCTCCTACGAGTGTACTAAGGGAACCTAATGTTGAGACCAGAGCTTGATGATGTACATGTGCAGGAATGGGAGGACCAGGAGCAAAAACAAGGGGTTGTGCATGTACGGGGCGTCGAGGATCAACCCTTTCCCCTAATCTCCATTGTGGCATGCCGCCACCAACACCCTGAAATGATCTAAAATCAAAATAATTGGGATTTTGCCCCAAAACAAACTCTACATACAGTTTTCTCAAAAAATACAATGGGCACTCCCAATTAGCATGTGGGGGACTATCAAAAACCATATATACCATCGATCCCAAAAATGTGCACTCATCTGGATGTATGCACCACCTCATGGATATTCTAGATTTGTTGGGTGGAATGGGTTGTCGAGTAACGGGGTCAAGAAAGTAGGGGGCTAGATGGGCTTTCGTTATTTTAAGGTCTAATATTTGTTTGTAGAGAGACCATCAAAATAAAATTGTCTCATTTGTTCTCTGTCTAGTCGATGCCTATCAAGATCAAAATCGATCAACTTGATGGCATCAACAATGTTTTGCATCGCAGATGCAAAACGTCTCACATGTGGAGGAATCAATGCTTGACTCTGCATAACATTGATTTGATTTTGTAAGGATGCAACTTGATCATTTATTCATGCTCTCAAGCGAGCCTCATCAAATGCAATAGGTGTTGGATGTTGCATATTAGGTGGAGGGGGAGGTGGAGGGGGAGGTGGAGGTGGAGGGGGCAAGATGGATGTGGTTGTGGCTGAGGTGGTGGATTGATGATATCATCAATGTTAAAATCATCCATGATATGCTCGATATAAATGTGCATCTGCATTAAATCATACAAAATAGTCCATGTGCATACATATATTAAGATCATATATTTAATTGAAATATGATGAGCAACATATATATTAAGATCAAATATTTAATTGAAATGCACATATATATACATTGATTGTTCAACTCAAGAGCATGTCCATAAAAAATTCAAAATTAAATGTATGTACATGTACATTTAAAATAAAAAATTTGATGCATAATTTGCATGCGTACAAATCATTAAACTAAACTGTGTACATACATACAAATTTCAAAATTTAAGAACTATATATACAAATTTTTAATACATGCACGTACATACTAAACAATAAACTTGAAACATTCACAAAAGCTCATTTTATGTCTAACACACACACATATATATTACAATTTTTCAGCAGGAGAAATCATGATCTAGTAGATAGTCATAAAATATATACTATTATATATTATTCATTATAAGTTCATAAATTCCACCAAAATCATAAATTCATGTCACTAAAAATATCCATTTGGAACCAAATTTATAAATTCATCACACAAAATATCCATCGTTCACCAAATTTATAAATTCATAACTATTTAAGATCATTGTTTTAATTTATAAACTATTTTGGCTCTCTACTGCATAGATCTTCATTTCTTTGTGTTTTCCTTTTCAAAATTAGGAGTTATCCTTTCTTCTAGCCATTTTCGATGCTCATTTGCGATCCCATCCATAGCCTTGATAGCATCAACAAGGGTTTCTATCCTAGATGCAAACATCCTCACAGGAGGTGCGACACATTCTTCATTTTGAATAATGTTGATTTGATCTTGGATGGTTCTAGCAGAAGCATTGATTTGTGCTTGCAAACGAGCATGTTCATTGATTTCAGGTGGTGGAGGTGGGGGGTTACAAGGTGGAGTGGGTGGAGTGGGTGGAGGTGGAGGTGAAGGTGTTGGAGATGGATGGCGTGGAGGTGGATTGTGAATATTATTGAATGGATCCATATGATCTTTAAGATATGAGTGAACCTGCATTAGATTTTTAATTTCAAGATGTAAGATACATGTTTAGGAAATACCTTTAAACCATTCAATATAAATGGCCTTAAATAATTGAATACAAATGATAAAATTATATGTAAGCCTCATTTATATGTCTAAGGCACATGTTACTTGAATGAAAATACAATTAACTATTGATATTGTATAATCTTACAGGATCTTTATTATTGTTAAATTTGGTTGGGCCTTGGGAAACTTTGATCACCAAATTTTAAGAACTTCTTTGATCCCCTTAAGAAATGTCATATTGGAACCCCTTAAGAAATCGATTTACGATTTAGGGTGATAGGATGGCTTAAGGGGATCTAGATGTCTAGTGAGGTCCAAATTTAGTCATACTATAGCCTCATTAGTTCCATCTAACTCTGGGTTAAAAGTGTTTACCCCTCTAATAAAAAAAATATCATGTTAAAAATGAATCAATCTATACATATCACAAAAATAACAATAATATTAAATGTAACCCATACTCTAACCATAATAGAATGCTAAATGATCCCCACCCCTAACCATACCCTAATTGAATTGTAAACCTAATTGAAACTTAATTAAATTATAACCTTTACCTAATCTTAAATGTATTCCTATATTATATTATATTAAATTATATTATATTTTATATTATATTTAAATTAATTTATATTTGTATTATAATTATATTAATATTTATTATATGTTCCTAATTGTAACCTAACTATTTACTACAAACCTAATTGAATCTTAAGCCTAATCCTCATTAAAACCCCAAGTAGTAAACATTACCTATCCTTAATTGTAATCTTATATTATATTTTATCATATTAAATATTTATATTATTTAATATATTATATTATATTAATATTTATTAAATATAATATATTAAATAATATAAATATTTAATTATATTTCTTTTATATGAATCATCCTCCTATCTCTAAATTGTAATAATAGCATGTAGTTCCTCCAACCTATTGAATCATGTACCTCCTCCCTTCCCATGTAATAGGTGTACCTTCTAGGTGTTAAATGGTTCCATCTTGGTCTCCTTATTGATGCATTTCTATCCTTCCACATAAATCTATATAGTATCAAAATATAGGTAATTTTATGGTTATTGAATCTCTCTTAATTGCTAAAGAATCCATTATGATTGAGGATGGGTGGATTATTATCTAGGATCACATCTTAAAAATCCTATAGAGGTCATGTAATACATATATTCCCATACAAACCTCTTTCCATGTATTATCAACTCTCCTATATAATAGACACCTTACTAGATTTAAATTTCATATGATATATATGTGCCCAAGTGTTTCCAATTGGAATTGCTATAATTATACTTTTATGGAATTCTAGATATTCATAATAGATTTCATAAATCTACCAAATAGACCCATTCTTGACATTGAACCTACATAATTTTAGGTATGTCCAATGAAAGAAACTTTACCCATAGCACTCTCACTCGCGCTCTCCTATCTTATGAATATAATAGAATAAAGTTTTCTTCCAATGATTTAGAACCCTAATGATCATGTCTAATTGTCATAGAGAGTGATCATCCACTCTTCATAAACTTGTAGAAACCAAAAGGTTTTATATTATGTGTTCAAATAAGTGAAAACATTACAAAAAGCTCTACTAAATGGTGACAACAGAGGGTTTTTTAAGGCAACCAAATTTCATTTTAAGGTCCTAAGACAAAATTCAAATGCTTTAGTATTGAGGGTTTAGATTTTACAGTTTATGGTCTAGGGTTTAGCAAACTTAGGGTGAAGTTTGGGTGGCCCTTGGCATAATTTAGACTTGCAAGTTAGTGCCAATTGGAATCGATTGTACGTGCTTAGATTTATGAATTTGCTAACTAAATTTGCAAACAAACATCAAGATAAACTTTATGAATTTTAACTATTCTTTAACATATTTTTTTCTAATCTAATTATAATTTAACATTGAAACTAAAATTTAATATATATCATTTTTTCCATACAACGCAAATAAAATTTAAAACATTTAAGCAATGCAAATGAATTTTTGAGCTCGAATTACCTAGTTTTCAAAATCAAAATGATTTACATTCAATTTCAATTTAGGGTTTCAATTTCTAAGAAATTAGGGTTTTTAATGCAATTTTTTCATTTCAATTCAAACTAGGGTTTTAAATTCAATTTTTTTCGCTTGATTTGAATTCAGGGTTTCAAAAAGCTTGATTAGGGTTTCTAAATGCAATTTTTTTATTTCATTTCATTTCTAGGGTTTTGTTTTGTTTCAATTAGGGTTTTCAAATTCAATTTTTTTTGGTTTAATCGAACAATTTAGGTTTCAAAAGTTAAATTTTGTTTGTAAAACACAATTCAAGGTTCATTTTTTCATTTTTATTAAAAAACCTTTAGGTTTCATTGCATTTTTTCATCTATTTTTACAATTATTCATTTCTACTATAACAATTAAAAAAATGCTCAAAACATGAAATAAATTTTAAAAAAACATGCTAACTTTACTTTATTTTCAACAATTTCAATTAAAAATATAAAAATGCAAAAAAATGGGACGTGAGGCGTACCTGTAGGATTGTAGGGTCACTATCGCCAGACTCGAGGTCCCGCCTGCTGGCAGTTGAACTCGCTTTATTTTTTAAAAAATAAATAGCAATATAAAACAGGATCCTGATTTCTACAAAACGGGATCCTGATTTGTAGAAATTGGGATCCCGTTTCGTGGTAATCGGGATCCCGTTTCATGGCAATCGGGATCTCATGCCTTTTCCATTGGTTTGGGATCCTATGGGAAATTGGATCCCAATTTTTAAAAAGCGGGATCCCGTTCTGTGTCAGGCTCGGGATCCCGAAGCTGAACGGGATCCCATTTTCTCTTAAGCCGATTTTAATTTTTTGGTTAAGGCAAAAACTTCCACGTTTCATGGACTCAACTTTGTGCACTTACCCGATCAGCCTTTATCAACTTCATGTGGGTTAGAATGCTTCATTGAGTCATTGCAGACAATTGGCCTCCAAGTGGAACATGTGAAGGAACCATGTGCATCCACCAAGTTCAAATATGTATCTAGTTCACATAGGAATTACCATAAGTGGTATCAACAAAGAGGAATGAAATGGACTAGGGAACTTTGGATATGATAATGTCATGATGACATAAGCATGGTAGGGTGATGTCAACTTGACATCATCCAAGTGTGGGTGCAAGAAAGTGAATTGGATTGGGATTGAAAAAAAGGTTATCTCAATTGAACGAAGAAACTTGAAAAGTGAATTTCAAATGGATGTGGAAAATCCACAAGGGATGATGACATTGGCGAGGTGAGAAGATTGGTTTCATTCACTCACAAAATTTACTTAGTCAATTTTGGAATGTGCTTGTAGGGAATTCATGAGTAATTGGAAATTGCAAGAGATTGGAGGACATGTGGAAATGAGTTGGTTCACTTGGAGATTATTGCAAGACACAATGGGCAAACCTTTTTTAGTAAATGAAAAAATTCCCAAGTGAACATGATGAAAGTAGGTTAGAAGGAAAGTTTGGATGGGAAAAGGATTTGCACAAGATTGAAAGACAACCATTTTCCATACTCCTTACCTATTTAAGAAAAAAATATTGAACTGCACCTTGTGAGAGGATGGATTAGAAATAACACTTTTATGGGAAAACCATAAGTACTGAAGATTATGGGGTGTTGCAAGGAAAATGAGATCCTAGACCTAGTGTATAGATCACTAAGATCAATCTTTCTTCTCACCAACATTAGAAGCCAACCCAACAAGGGCATGAGATTGGATAACAAACTAGAAGTAGAGCCAATTTTTCCTAGGCCTGGTTCTTTTGTTGCTTTGCAAATTGATTGGATTTATTGTTAATTAATTGATTTATTTTAACTATGTAACTTAATCTAAAAATATATTTTTTTGGCATAGACAAAAAAATATATTTGAGGACAAAAATTTGTGCACTTGTACTACAAATTTGAGGCTAAAATGAGAGGTCAAGGGTGTTGGGAGCCCTAAACTGGGAGTGAATTTGGTTCTACAACTTTTAGATTTGAAGCTCCTAGGTCTACACTCTATAATTTTTCTCTACAATTTTTTGTCTCCAAATCTGAACCTACAAAATCATAGCAAAGAGGGGAAAGGGGGTGGCTATATACGATTTTGCGTAGGTCAAACCCTCATTTTGGTATTTCTACCACCATGAATATTTGATCGATTGACTGATAAAATGTGTGTGTTGTTAACCTTAAATTCATATAAGGCTATAATGAGTTAAAATGCTAAAATCCCTACTCAAATATGTTAGGTAAGGATTTCTAAATGACATGAACAAGATCAACCTAAGAGAAAATCAAATAATCTTAAAAAACTCTAAATAAATAATACCTTGCTTAGGATAGCAAGTAGATCAAAGTCTGAAGATGAGAAAACTCTAAAAAGAAGTCACTAGGCAGTTGAAGGAAGCCAAATCTATATTCAAAACCTAGATTTCATCACATCCTTCCATTGTCATCAAAATTCAATTATTTTGATAACTTGAATAATTTTGAAATTCTCCTTGTAAATTTGTAAAAATGAATATGTTTTGGTAGAGGCTTGTTGTACTTGTAATTTATTCTCCCTTTTGAAATAATAATTCAATTTTATATAGTGGAATAAAGGAATAAATTAAAGTGTAGGCCGACTCATTTAATTTTAATTTTCAGGATTAATTTGCCACTGAGGCCCAAATTTGAATTTAAATCTTTGAAATTAGAGATTGACAAAAATAGGAAATTAGATTTGTCAAGAAAAATACCTAGACTAAGGCACTTGATGCCCCTATCTAGCTCTTTTACATTCAACCAAATTTAATTTGGGTGTCTATGGTCTACCTAAATCAGGAGTTATCCAACATATGGGCCCTTGTTAGGGTCAATTTCATGATGTTTGATCAATAAAGACTTTTTAGGGTAGTACTAACACATTCTCCTAGGTTGATAGAAAAAATTAGGGCCATGGAATGTCTAAAATTCATTAATGGAGAGGTTACTAAAGCAAGTTCCAAATAGAGCATGAAATTTTACTTTCACCTTAAAGGGAGTACAATTTTTAATGCTACATTTATCCCCCACTTTAGCAGCCATATGATACTACGTGCATATGCAAGCTAAAGTATTGAAAGTAAATCATATAATAAGAGGATATGCAAAAGGATATTTTAGAGGATGTAGAACATTTTCCAAACAAGAGAACGAAGCCCCCAACATAGTAATTTATAAAACCACAACATTAGGGACCACATCCTGCAAAACTGATTCATTATAAATTTAAAAACTATCCTACACATACAAGAAAATGTGTTACTTCAATACTTCTCAAGAGAATTAAATTTGAGGGTAGATGTATGCCCCCTAATTCCACTTACTCTATGGAGGTAGAAACAAGGTATAAATCTTGCCACGTCCAATTGATTATGGTTTTGATGAAAATTCTCATTGTGTGGTCATAGGAGCATAACACCAAATACCAACAAGTACACAACATGAAAAAGGTGGAACCACAATTCTAACACAATAGAAGGCACATAAATAAAATTTCACAAGCCCAAGTTATGTTGTTTTAAAGATAACACAATATGAGTAATATATTACTAAATTTTGCTATAACTTCTTTACCTTTTTTCTATCCATTTTCACTTTTACAATTTTAGATCATTAAGAGATAAGCTTATCATCCTAGGAGTGAAAATTTTGCAACGACGAGCATATTGAATCTCAAGGCTTTGAGGGAGTGCAACACGCAAGGTACACCAACACAAGAGGTGAGTTGCATTTTCACTTTCCCTATAGGTAGGATCTCTATTTTAAGAAATTTTAATGGTTTTTTATAAAATGGGGTTCCCTTGACCAACATGGGTGTCATTGAATAGCATGGGCACCCTAGACCAGCATGGATGCCCCTGACCAACATGGGTGCCCTTGACTAGGCAAAGAGTTCTAGAACATGTAAATTGTTACTTTATTTTGATTTATCTTTCAATGTATTGCTAATAGATAATCCTTATTTTATTGACAAGGCCCTCCACGCATCCGAGAACTCCGAGGAGGCCACTTGTTCACACCTCTCCATGAACAGGCCACACTACTCTCAATTCCAAAGCAACACCACTTATGTGTGATTGGTTTAGTCTAGGTGTACACCATGCCTACCATGAGGTACCATGATGCTATGTTGATGGCACTCATGGAGCGTTGGGATGTCAATACCTCTACCTTTCATCTGTCGATGGGAGAGATGATGATCACTTTAGAGGATGTATATTGCATACTTCAACCACCCATCTAGGGTAGGATTGTGAGGCATGATGAGGGGAGGACCTCAGAGGAGATCCTAGTTGATCAACATTATTGCACCAACCACAATCTACCATGGGATGGAAAGGGCCAAATACAACTACGATGGTTATTATATTCAAGTGTTGATTTTCGTGTTCTTAGTAAAATCATGATTGCTATTGTATCACTAGCAGTCTCACCAGATGAATGAGGCACACACCTTCGCAAGGGCCTTATTCATATAATACAAGTAATGGAGGAGGGACAACCAAAGTTCACATGGGGGAAAATCATGTTAGCACTCCTGTACTATGATCTCAAATGATACACTCATTATGAGACACAAAGTGTTATGACTTGCACCCTTCTTTAGGTATGGGTGTTCAAACACATCACTTGCACACAGCCCATGGAGACACCATGGACATATCCTCAAGCCTTATGTTATCCTCTTAGGAGACCTTGGTAGGATGAAGATATATTATATTAACACATCACATTTGATCAATTAGATGTTACAAAAATTATTTGGAGACCTTACATGACTTTGTATCCTTAGATAAGCCTATCACAATAGCTAGTGAGGATGCAACATGATTGCTTCTTTGTTGATTGTTATGAGTATATTGTGATGCCCTTTTATTATGATCAAGTGATGAGATAGTTAAATTATACTTAGGGGGTTACCATCCCTCTATTGACCTATCTCAAGTTGACTCACAATGGTGCCAAGCATAAGGCATAGCTTGTCCTACCATAACGAACATCCCATTTAGTGACTTAGATGATGAGGAGCAAGGAAAACATCTCATGTCTCATGCAGATGATGTTGGATCCACCATTGAATACATTAGATGGTGGGACACTGCACATCTAGATCCTATATTACTTATGGACTATCCTACTCATGATCCCAAACCATGGCCATGACATTGAGAGGATCATGAGGAGGATGAGGACAACAATGGAGATGTAGGAGGATACGATGAGGAGGAGGAGGAGGAGAAATCAATCACAATAGTAGTGGGAGGTCTAGAGGAGCATGAGGAGGCCAAGGATTCACTTGAGGGGAGAGGTCTAGATCTTTTCCTCATGTATCATGGGCACATCCTTCTATACCTGAGAGACCACCTTCCATGAGCATGGGGAGACTAGCAGAGTGACACATACTATGCCCTAGCCTCCTGAGGGAGTTTGAACATAGCCACCATGGTTGCATGCCAAGATCCCCACTGGCAAGATGGAAATCTAGGTTATATTATGTGTTATGATTTTTTCTTCACTTTATAGTCTACTAGATGCTATATTTAAATTTGAGTTATGCTTTATATCATGTTGTTATCTTATATTATTCTATCTTTTTCTCTTTCTACAGTTGGCACTCAAGATTGGCTCGAGTTCATGGGTCAAGTAATATCGTAGATGATTCTCGATGTGCAACCACATCAACCAATGTGAGCCAAACATAGGCCATCATAGAGTGTGATGCACCATGCGAAGGTTTTTGAGCCTATAGCACGATTGAGAACATTTGAAAACTCCTTATTATTATTACTAATATTATTATTATGTTGAGTAAATTTGAAATAATTATTATTTCATTTTAGATAAAATTATAAAGTTAGAACTATGGAGAAAAAACAATAATAAATTAATTATATAAAATCAATGAATCGATCAAATATATAAATATATATATATAGTTATAAGGAAATAAAAAACCTTTAGGAAGAAAAAGAAACAAATAGATATTTTTGTTTGATTTAAAATGCATATAATTATAAAATTTGAAATAAATAAATTAATTAAATTAACAATGTTAAACTTATTAGTACTTTCCATTGGCATAGTACTATTGTAATGACTTTGGCTTTTTTTAGTTAACTGGTTATTATTAATAATTTAGTTTTCCACCAATCAAAAACAATATTTAAACAAAAATTAAAATAAAATTCAATTTTGTAAAGTCAATTTGCAAAATATTTAACTTTATAAATTATAAAAATTATTTTTTGTGCATATGATTGGTTAAAAAGTTTTGTGTGTTATTGGCCGATAAAGCAAATTAAATATTTTTTTAAGGAATGATTTTTCATTTTTTGCTTCATAAAATCATTTCATTAAATCTTTTTAAAATAAATAAATGTGATTTGTCGGTATTGACATGGTGTGATGGTTTATCAGTGGCATTGTTGTTCTTGCCACCAAGGTTCAAACCCCGTTGGGGTGTTATTGTTGAATGGTTGTATCCAGTTCATAGCTCCGGTCAAAAGCGTTTACCACTTGAATAAAAAAATATATATCTTTAAAAAAAAAAGATAATATATTTGATTATATATGTGTTCCTCCTATAATATATAGGTATAAAAGATAATATATAACCTACATTAGGTTATATATATATATATAATTATAATTATAATTATAATTATAATTAATTGTAATTATATAATTTATATATACTATTTCTATTTATATTTTATATTACAGGTAATAATTTGTAGGTAAATAAGTTAATCTATATTATGTAGGTAATATATTAATTTATATTATAAAATATTTTATATTAATTATATTATATGCAATATGAATTTATATTGTATATTTATATATAATATAATATAGGTTATTTTATTTTGTAGTTCTCCTTTCATATATATTTATATATATTAATAAACTATCTTAATTATAATATTAATATTATTATATTATTACTATTAATATAATTAATATAATAGTAAATCACTATATTAATAATTATAACAATATTTTAAAATATATTAATATTACAATATTATCTATTTACTTAGTTTATATAATATAATTTATAAATAATTAATATTAAATTAGAATATAATATATTTATTAAATATTAGTATTATATTTAATTTCATCTATAATATGAAGATTTATCAAATTCAAAATCAACTAGAATCAATCTAAGAATTATTTTTAATAATAAATCATTTGATTATTTAATGTTTAGCAAATATGTATTCTAAATAACAAACTCAACTTCAACTTTATTAGTAATAGTTATGTTTAGTACAAATAATTCATAAACTACTTCCTTTTCTCAATGAATGGGTTCATTATATAAATATTCAAATGTATTCAACTTTAATTTATTTTTTTAAATAACACCAAACAATAAACATTTATTCCAATTTATTTTATTTTCAAATATTTAATATCAAACAAATCAAACAAGATATTTACATTACATAACCAAAACATATAAAAAAACCAACTCTATTAATCAAACAAAACTCAAAATACAACAATTAAAATATATATATATATATATATATATTGAATTGTATTCAGATTAATTAAACTTACATTTATTTTTATTCCAACTCTACAAATCTCTAATTAGAATACTACAAAGGCAAGTACTGACCACTACGTGGCACTTGTTTAGTATATTTTTAAAAACTCATGTTGTGGAGGAAAGGAAAGGACACTTGACATAAAAATATTTTTAAGTTTATCAGAAAATAAAACTAAAATTAGTATTTTTTATGACAAAGGGAGTTACACTTTTATTTTTGCATGGGAGTTACTTATTGCATGTTTTATTTTAGGAAGATTCTATGACAAGAGGTTACTCATGTCATAATTATGGAGCCTATTTTTAAAAAAAAAATATATTAAAAATTAATAAAATGAAAATTTCTTCTAACTTATAAAAAAGGGGTTTGTAGAATGCATCTGGGGATGGTTTTTCTTTTTGAATTTTTGTTTGGAGAATTTTATTGTTTGCAGGGGAGATCAATTTTATTGAAGAAAGAAGGAGGCATAGAGAAGATCTTGAAGCTAAGAATTGGATCAACATAGAAGGAATTGAATTTTAATTTTTGTGTTGCAGGTGGGATCTTTAAAAAAAAAAATCTTTTCTCTCTTTTACGAAGAATAATAATGGAAAATAATGAAAATATTTTCTTGTTTGTCTTCCCTTCTCTACAAATTTCCCTTCTTCTCTGTTAAATCATTTTATTGCTTCAAGAAAAAAACTCCCTAACTGACATGTATGTAATTCCTTTTAAAATTAATCTTCCAATATAATTCTTTTCAAGAAATTTTGGATCTCCCTCAATTAATCCCTCCTTGATTTCTTTTATTTTCTTCATGTTTTCTTTCATGAACCTCTTAATCTTGATTTATTCTTCTTTAAAATTATTTTCCCTATACATAGAGCTATTGAAATAAAAATATTAAATATCCTTCTTAAATCCCCTTAAACTAAATTTAATCTTCCTTAAATTTATTTGTTTTCCATCTTTATACAGAATTACTTGAAACAAAATATTAAATTATTTTCCATGAAAGCTCCTTAATCTAATTCTTTTTTTCTTAAAATGTTACTCTCCAATCATGAACAAACCAAAAACAAATCTATTAAAAATTATTGAATTCATTATACTGATAATTCATATTAATCGTATATTAAAAAAAAAATCTTACTCTTTGCACATCTATTAAAATTTAAAGAACTTATTTTTATTTATTAATTAAAAAGTAGATTCACATTCCTTTTAGATATTTCTCAATAGGTAGATGTTGAGGCATGACTGGAGATGTGCAGGTCGCTAATGGAAATGTTCAACCCAAGTTTGGCCTCCTATTTGCTCGCAACACTTGTTCTATATGATTCAACCTTCAGTAACGAAAAAGCGAGCTAATGGTAATACCAAGGAGTTAGTTTGCATGGATAGTAAATGTGAGTAACCTCCCCAAATCCTCAAGGAGACCATTGAAGGGCACAAATGGTCAATACTTCTCAGGTGCAAGTCACCACCATGATGGAAAGAAGAGACTGCAAAAGCAATGGATGTCTCTTTGTAGTTGCTCTTGCCTAATCTTGACATGACAAATATAGTGTGAAGACACACATAAACCTTTGAATTAAATGGTAAAGCTACACCAAAGTTCAAATAGGAACACTTGGTGGGAATCTCAGAAAATGTCCTCAACACCAAGCTACCAAAGATGTTGGTCTGTAGAGAAACCCATGAATTCCTACAATGGGAAGAAAAATCCACAAAATTGCTTACAACAAAAAAAAAAAAAAAATTAACCCACAAACAAGTCAAAATAGGCCAAAAATTTCTTGCAAGATTACAAATAGAGAAAAAATGGCCAAAATATCACAAAGATAAAATATCTACTCTAATGAGCATATTGGAAGAGAGCAGATTAGCCCTCTACTAAAAAAAAAATTACAAGTTTTCATAAAATAGGCACAAAGGTCAAAAAGGTGCAAAAAATGAAATTACCAAAATTGACGAAACGAAAGGTATTTTTTCATTTCTTGAGCCTTCTAGATGTGATGGTGGTGTTCGTTTGGCTCTATGAAACTCCATTGATACAGCTATGTGCAAGAGTCACCTCGATGTAGGAAGGAACATGCTCTCATGGCTCTGATACCATGTTGGAGAATGCCAAGATCATAGAGCTCAAATTTGATAACCTTCCACAAGTGAAACTATGAACACAATAGTATGTCTATCAATCTATGATGAAGAGTGTATAATACAATGATCAATCCTTACATATATAGGTAGGGATGAGGAGGTGAGAAGATAGGAGTGAAACTCTAACTACCCCTCCAAAGCATGGGACACTTGTGAGCTCACTTGACAAGTGGGTGAGCAAGTGGCAAGTGTACATGCAATAGGTGTCTCAAGTCATAAGGACACATGTCTCAATCATATGAAGTGATACAAAGTCAAAAGAAACCTAAGTAAACTTAAGCTAGGTGTGAATAGGTCAATCCTAGAAAGGTGATTAGCTAACTAGGTATGATAATGACTCTATTTACACTAACACTTTCCTTCATGATGATTTGAAGGAAGAGATTTATATGTCATAACTAGAGCACTACATTAAAAAGGATAATTAAAATTTGGTGTATAAGTCATTTTTTTGTATGGTCTCAAGCAATATCCTAGGATGTGGTACTAAAATTTTGATACATTTGTGTTCGGATTGAGATTAATGAGGTCCAAATTAGATCATTCCATCTATTATAAGATAGATAATGATTGCTTCTATATTATTGTGTTATATGTTGATAATACGTTATTTTTTTATAATAGGAAGGTATAAATTGTGAATTAAATTCTTAGCTTTTAAAATAGTTTGAGATGAAATTATTGAGGTAGCTAGGTTCATCTTTAGGATAAAGCTCATAAGGGATAAAGCTAACATAAACTTTAGTTAGGCCAAAGTAAGTATGTGAAATCAGTGTTAGAGAGATTCAAAATCTCAACTTGTAGATCATTGTATGTTCCTATTTTGGTGGGGGCTAAGTTATTGATTGAGTTATATTCTAAATTGTCCTAGAGATATGGAGGAAATGGCTAGTGTATCTTATGCTTATGTAGTTGGGATTTTAATGTATGCTATGGTCTACACAATACTAGACATTGCTTGAGTGATGAGAGTCCTTATTCATCTCATGGCTAATCCTAGATGAATTTATTGACATAGTGAAGAGATTATTTAGGTAATTTCGGGGTGCCTTTTATTACTCCATTCATTATCATGGTAATTTTACAAGGGAATGATAATTATTAAGTTGAAGATATTGACAACAGGAGATCCATTTAGTGGATATGTTTGTGCTATATTGGGTGGTGTTTTCATTTAGATGAGTAATCAACGAGTTGTAGTCACTTTATCCACTATAGAAGTAGAGTATGTGGTGGCTACTCATGCTTTTAAGCAATCCATATAAGTAATTATGTTCAAATGTGGGGTTGAGTCCAAGAGCTATTATAGTTCTATGTAACAGTTAGAGTGTCATATGTTTGGTAAAGAACCTAACCTTTCATGTGAAGATGAAGCATATTTATGTACAATACTATTTTTTCATGACAAGGTAGAGGATGGGAGGGTAACACTAGAGAAAGTTGACTATTTCCAGAATATTGTAGATGCATTGATAAAGCTAGTGAGCACAAAAAAATAGGTGGTGTTATGAGTCAATGGGCCTCTTGGCCCATAGAAATTAGTTTATAATGTTGGTATTCCATTTTCTCTTGGAAAGTGCTTGATAAGTGGGAGAATATGCTACGAAAGGTATCTCAAACTTTCTCGTAATGTTAAGCATATAAAAATGTAATTTTTGGACTATGAAATAAAAACACTCAATTTTTGGGCTATTGAATTGGTTTTGGCCAAAATAAAATTCTCGAGTTATTTGGTATTGCTTCTAATGATGATTGCTATGTGTATGTTTTTTATCTCTATAATTTAAAAAATGAGGCCCCAATAGCCTCTTAGATAAAAAAAATTATGGCCTATAAAAGTTAGACCTCTCGTATTGGAAATGTAAAAAACATCTAGGACACAAAAGAATTGTAAGAGGGAGTTATGCTTATTAACCAAATTATGATGTGTGCAATGATGTGTCATAAGAAATATTTTAATTGGATAATGAAGCCAAAATTAAAAAACCAAGTTGGTGAGTGGATTATGATTCACTCACGAAATGTGCAATTTTAACTTATGAACTCATCTTGGGATTTGAGTGTTGGGTTTCCAACTAGGTGTGTGGGTGTCACCTTTTAGGTGGGTTTATATCATAGTTTTATAATTATTATTTGATGCTTTCATGTATTACTTCTCCTATTTATTGGATGCTTGAGATGAAGGTACTTGATATTTGATTTATAGGTATTATTATGTTGTTGAAATTTCCTTATAGTTGTATGTTGGTCATACTCCTATAAGGGCATTTCCTTGATACAGTATTGTAATATTTGTTGCTAATAATATGATTGGTTTATGTTTTGGAGTGTGGGTTTTTTCTCCCAAAAGAGTTTTCCTCACATACATCTATGCATACTTGTTTCTTATTTTTATAATTGTAAATATCTAAATTTTGCACATTATTCTCCTCTAAAATTAGGTTTAGGAAGCATTTTTACATACCTTACTTCCTTTCATAAAGTGCCATTTTTTTGGTAAAGAATCCCATATATCATGCTCATACTGAGCATATTGATGTTCAATATCACTTTATTCATGAGATAGTTGAGGATGGTAAGGTCACGAAATAGAAGGTGGAAACTTTAGATACTATTTTAGATTCTCTTATGAAACCAATGAATGTAGATAAGTTTTGTTGGTGTAGGGAGGCTATGGGCCTTGCCTCTTCTCACACTTAGTTAATTTTATGTTTCCTATTATGTTATTATAATATAAATACCAAGTGGGAGAATGTGAGGGTTTAGGTATATTCAATTTGAATCCTATGTATGTCTCCAATATTCTTGCAATGGTTCTTGGATTTCCATGATATGTTGAGGGAAAATATTATTTAATCATTACTCTCTGTGATACTTGTGATATTATTGTAATGTCATTGAATATGGAGGTTATGTAGAATGTTAATAGAGAGAGTTAAAAAGCTAACATCATTAATGAAACAACCACATATATCATGTAGTGCTTTGGAGTCACTTTGAGAGGAGTGAAGCATCTTGTCATAATTGATGGGATCCATTGTAGTTGGCATCTTCATCATGGAGCAATAGTTTTAGGAGTGGTACATATTAGGATTTATGGAGTCAAATATGTTACCATTACTTAATTTCTATCTTGGGTACATGATTCAATGCATAGTGTGGCATGTGTTTTTTTCTTTTGGACTATGAATTTGGTTGTCACTATTTTATTGAAACCACTTACAGTTTCTTATTTCTCCTTTCTCTATATATTGAGTATACGAGATATATGTTTCATGGGCTATGTAGGTGAAGTACTATTATATTTTCAAAGTGTTTTTGGACTTATGCATTGAGTGGATTATATTAATATGATAACTTTTTTGAGATTAATACAAGCTCAATGGCTCTTTGGTGGTGTTTTTTCTTGAAAGGATTTTTGCATGTGTATTTGGTCTTATGTTTTATTATTGATTTTCATATGTTACTATATGTGTTTTTCAAGGCCTTTCTAATGTCCAATCAACTTGGTGTATGGGTAGACACAATTCAGAGGATAGGTTCCTAACTATACAGTTCACCAAACCCTCACAAAGGCTTCATTTAATTATCAACTAGGAATTTGTAAGATTTTGATGATGCTAGCATTGTACGTGCATTCATGGACTCTACACAACCTATATCAGTGAGTATAGGTAGTTTACACATGTATAGAAAATAGTAAAGGCTGGAAAAAGGAAGTAAAGCATTAACTTGCAAAATAGGGGAAATAACTTAATCTGTTACATATGCTACGGTTACCTTCGGCTTAATACTATCTTAACTGCTAATGACTAAGATTGAACTATTGACTCTAACTACTTAACTTCTCTACAAATTGACTCAACGTGCTATTACAAAATATCATTCATATGCATATAATTGAAAGTTATCTAAAATGAATGTAGTAATATAACATCCAGTCTAATAACAAGAAACAAGGTGGGTTACAGTACCTTGAGTGGCCCTTGCTCGAGTTGTTGTGCCCATAGGTGAAATCAAATATAAACTACTAGATAAACCAATCATGATAGTAAAATGAAACTCTTTTATTGCATAGATACAATTCCCAACCAAAAACGAGCTAATAAATTTCAACTTATTAACTAAATTTAAGAAGAAATTAATAAAATAATTAAAGATAAACAACTACACTTAATTAAAAATTTCCTTAATGATATGGATATAAAAGAATAATGTTGAAAACTTTTCCACAACAACTGAACAAATAATTTTATTTCCAAGTTAGGTTTTTCTCCAATATAGTTATAAAATAGTTAAATTTACAAATGTGAATAAAGAAATATTAATGTTAAGAAAGAATATGCTTATAATACAACAAAATACAAATGTCACCAAAGAACTCATTATCCTTATTTTATGAAGATACATATAATGCAAACTAAATGCATTAATTTATAATCCATCATTGTCACATAAAATTAGTGTCGTATCTATGCAATCATTTCACAAACTAATACATGAAATATAATAAACAATATTTGTTAGTATCTAGAATTTATTGAGATTCAATAGATACTCTTTCCATTCCGTAATTCTGAATGTATCAACAATACAATAAGAAACTAATGTATCAAATCTTCCTCAACAAACCCTGATGACACTTTATAAACCTACAAAAACTTAATGGAGTAGCTCAATCTTGCTCTCCTCCTAGCTATAGGACTGATAAGTCCACCCCCAAGTGGGAGACAAAATCCAAATTCCCAACACAGATTAAAATTAGAAAAATATTAACACTGAATCACACACAAAGAATCTGTTCACGAAATTCTTGTAAAGGGGGAGAAGGGGGATTCCCTTCCCTCTTGGGGAAAACAAACATTTATTCTCATCTTCAACATACAATTCCATTCTTCAACACACAACCACCACCATCCATCTGAAAACCAACTCCTTCATTCACAACTTTCCAACATCCAACACACTCCACACTGTTGTATCAAAACCATCCTTCCATTATTCATACAAGTTATCCAAATCACAACTCCATATTTAACATTTTTCTTTAATCACATATCCTCAAGAGAGGCTCCACTCCCACCTCAACCCCAAACGAAGGAGGCTATCAACCCTTAGGTGAGATTAGCTCCTTATTTACACCCATCACTCTTATTACCCAAACAAGACTCCACACAAAATAGATATAACAACAATCTTTTCAACACAATAACACAAAATATCAAGAATTTAATAATAACACAAAGATTTCCAATAAAATTTAGAACATACCTTGGTTTTCTAAGTTAGAATCAACCCATTAAACCTAACCAAATTAACTGTTTCTTTTCCCAGCTAACAAACATCCTACCACCAATTCATTCCCACCATTTCCATCTTTCTTCCCCCATTTTTCCCACCAAGAAGAAAGTAATTAAAATATTCAAGAAGGACAAACAAAGTACAACGCTCTCCTTCCCTCTTCCCCCAACCATTCCAATTCCCTCTTTAAAATAAAATAACTCCCAACTCTTCAATTTCCCTTAATATAATATCCAAATAAAAAGATAATTCAATAAAAAAACATATTTCCCTCCATTTATAAATGGACAAGAAAATAAAAATACACTCAAGTATTAAACCCCCCTTGACAAAATTTAAAACCAATAATAAACATTTAGCATTTGCATTTTATCTCCAATTCCTTAGGAACCTAGACTGCCCACTTGAAACATCTCATTGGAAACATTAGTACATTTTAAAAATTATATCCAAAACAATAATATAAACATTAAATTTTCCTTTGGCTGGAGGGTGACTCTCTAAATATCATCAACTGCCTACGTGGTATCCAAAAGCCTAGTTGGACTATCAATCAAATGATCAAGGATGCTATTATGATGTTAAGATCTTGTGAGGAAACTCATGTCACTCACATCTATTGAGAGGGCAACTCATTGGCAGATTTTTCTGCTAATGAGGCTGTTAGAATTAATGAGTTTAAGGCATGGGAGGAGTACTCCCTCCTTCCCGAGGATGCAAAGGTTTTAATGCATAATGATGGATATGGTTGAGTTCATTTGTTGGCTTAATATTTCCATTTGTACATGCATTATTGTTGCATGTTTTATGGGTATCTCTTTTCTTGTTGGCTCTTAGTCAAATGTCTCTATCTGAGGGTTTCTGCTATTGGTAATTGTGGATATGGGGGGTGATTGAAGCAAAATTGAGCCCCATTCCTATGCTAGTTTGAGGAAGAATCATAAAATCTAGAGGATCCTTGAGCATGGTAACTTCAGACCTTTCCTGGAAAGGCTACATGGCCATGATCCCAAGGCTTCGATGAAATTTGTTTCCTATTGGCACAATCGTAAGTTGCAGGTTAAGGGAATGGTTTTCAAGATAAATGAGGAGTTTATAGCTGTCATCACTAGGTTGCTTGTGGTGGGTTGCAAATTCTTCAAGGATAAGAAGAGCAATGAGGAGGCCATGGTCCAATTCTTTAAGGATGATGAATGGAAAAAGCTTATCAAGATGTCATCTTGGGGCTATGAACAGACATCTCCCAAGAAAATTTGCGCGGATATTGTAGAGATTATCATGTGTTATGTGACCCTTGAAGGTAGGTTTATTGCAATTTTAGGCCACCATTTCACTTTGTTGAATCACTTCAGACATGGACTTTTTATTTTGTTTCCTTTCTTTCTCTTGTCCTCGTTGGAAGTGTCTATGTATGTGCATTTGAAAAATAGGAGGGTGTCAGTTCTACACGAGGGCCTCATCTTGCTTATAATGAAGCATGTGAGAGCCCTCATACCTACTAAATCAATTAAGGGCAAGGAAATGACTCTAAGTGATTCTTCACTCTTGATGGGCTTAGACACTAGTGTTGTTGGGGAGGAGTACAATGACGAGGGTGAGAACAGGTCTTCATCCCCCATGGCTGCCCCTTCCAAGAAAAGAAAGAGGGAAAATCCTAAAGGAAAATGGGCTACCAAGAAAATTATTCTTTAGGAGTCGAAGTCCCAGGATGCTGGCAATGATACGAAGGTTGGTTTTGGGGATTCCAGATTGAAGGAGAATGTTGTGTTTAATGAGCAGGATGATGTTGCGGTGGGAGGTAAGGAGGAGGGGCTACATGATAATGTTGTGGTTATAGAGGCCAAAGAAAATCCTAGAAGAGCTTCCAAGCGTATTACTAAGTTGAAAAATTAGGTGTCGAAAGTTGTTTTAAAGGATGTCACAGACCATTGCAAGGAGAAGGGTGTTGAGGAGAAGACTGTTAAAATTGATGACTCCCCGGTTTGAAAGACACCAAGTAGGGAACCCTCTAATGAGAAGTTTGTGCAGGAGGAGGGAGTTAATCTAGAGCCTGGCAAGCCAGAACATCTTAAGGTAAACTTGTTGTCAAAGGATTTTTTGTACCTAAACGATGATACCACCTCAATGTTCAAGCTCCTTGACATGGTATGTGTAGTGGCCACTGGCATTTTCAAACTAGCGAAGTGAACTCTACAGGAATTCAACAGGGTGAATATCAAGATCAGGGGATTGAAAGAAAATGTGAAGATTATTCTGAAGGGCTCTTCCTCGAACATCTTGATTGATAGAATTATGGATTTAGAGTGTTCTTTTTCCAACTTCAAGTCCTTATGTGAGCAACGTCTCTCTGAATTGGAAGCTAAGGTTTTGGACACCAACGCAAACATCAAGAAAATGTTGCATGCCTGCCACATTTCTATTAAGAATAGTGTTGATTCCTTGGAGGTCTTGTTCCGCAAGATAAGTGAGTTAAGAGAATACCAACTCTACTTTGTTGAGCTGATGGAGAAGGTTTGGGATTCAAAAGGAAAAGGGAAAAAGGTTGGAAAGGATGAAGTTAAAGGCCCTAGGGTGATCCCATAATAGTGGTTTACAATTTTTGGCCAAACTGGACACTGGAATTTTTATTTTTAACTAAATCTTCACATTCGGACACCTATAGCGGCTAAACCGTGAGGAATTTGAAGATGATACAAACTAGAGTCTCATCACATTTTTTCTTTAGATTCTAAAAATATTTTTTTCAAATTTTTTGGAATCAAATTGCACTTCTTTTTCCATCTCCCACAAAAACTGGTTTTTTTCAAAAAATAGCATTTTTAAAAAGTGACGCACACCGTATAACGCATAACTTTTTTTCCATGAAGGATAAAATTCTAATTCTTTCGAATTTAGATTTGTAACTCTGATATCTAGTGCTTGCACTTGGTTAGATCATTTTTTATTGAATATTTTTTCTTTAATCAAGTTTTGAAGTCAAACCAATGACAATTCAGACATAGCGCGACCGTATAACGCGTAACTTTTTTTGTATATATCGAAATTCAATTTTTTTTTTGTTGGATCAAGGACTTCAATATCTGGTGCACTCATATTTTTCAATTTTTTTTTTATAATCTGCTATTTTTGTACATGTGTAGAATAGAGACCTTCATTTTCGACGAAAAACCTATGTTTAATAAAACTAAAAAAACAAATACATAATAAAACCAAAACATATTAAAATTATATTCATTGGATAGCTCATTTTGAGGACTACCTAACTCCAATTGGGTTTGTGCAGATTCCCCCATTTTCATCCTCAACCTGAGCGTCAAAGCGTAAAAAATTAGGTTTTTTGTGTGAACAAAGTAAAAAATTAGGGAAAAGGGGGGTTCGCTAGAACCAGGGTTCATTCGAACCCCCTCAATATGAATTTTCCCTTTTTTTTTTGGGCAGGAAATGTGGGCCCCATGATTGATGGGTTCGGTCAAACCCCTTTATGGTTCGGTCAAACTTGTAGGTTCATTCGAACCCCTAAAACCATTTTTTTTTCCATGGGGCCATTTTTTCTCAGTTTTCCTTCCTCCATCAAATTGTAAACCACTATTGTGGCTTCACCCCCTACTACTAGAGGGAAGGGTAACCTGAGGAAATATTTTGAGGAGGAGAAAAAAGAATTGTTGTATATGATCGACCTTCATAGGAACTAGGAACTTGAGGTGGCTAACACCTTAAGGAGCATGAAATAGTGTCCAATTCTTTTTTTTTCTTTGTTTTTTTTCCTTCTTGTTGGGTCTTGGTTTTTTGTTTGTTATTTTACTACTTTTTTGTTGATGGTTGTTGTTTTTATCTTTAAGCAGCATTGTGTATGTTTAGTTGTAAAGTTGGGTCCCTTCAAAACCTATTTTTCCCATATAATCAAAACATTAAAATTTTCAACATCAAATAATTATAAAATCTATCATAATAATTAAAAATAATTTTATTTTTGCAAAAATTAAACATATAACCATAATACTTCATAATCAATTTATTTTATTAAACAAACATATTATTTCATTTATAAGCAAATAAATATCTAAGCATGTATATAAAACATTTATATTAGTAATCCAAAATAGTAATATCCCTAAACCAAAATCTCAACATCAACCATGTCCAAAACACCAAACTCTATAAATATAAAGTCAAATAAAAATCTCTAGAATAATATTAACTATGCCTCACATTCTCCCCCTCTAATCACAAGGTTCCTCTTGGAAGCTATCAAAAAGGTATGGAAATGAAAATTTCATCTAGGTTGTATTCTCCCATGAACTGATAATCTTAGAATTCCACTAATACTAATTTACATAATAACCATTTTACCATTAAATATATAACACATTAAAAGAAAACTCTATATAAAATTAAATCCAAACATCTTTATCCAACCATTAGTAATGATGCATACATCGAGATTATCAACAATTAAGAAATTCATTCTAACAATCATTGGTTTGACTCTGAAAATAAACATTAAATGCAATGTCTAGATTAACACGAGATGAAGAAAATTATCCAATAATCATAAGTAATCCCAGTATATTCATTGGCTATGTGGAGTAAGAAAATATATTTACATATGCATCGAATATTCTAAGGTTTTCATCCATCACTTAAACCCATTTGGCCATAACAAAAGTCAATAAGATAGTGAGATGATGTGCGGTATACGTAATCAAATAGGAATAGAGACATAAGATGCAATAATTACTTCATCAAATCACATTAGAGGACACTGGGTATAAAATTACCTTCTAGATGTCTATTCACCTTGAAAATACTTGGCATGTAGTACTTGATTGACAAGTATTTTGATTGAAGATGTGACATTTGTCTTCCCTGAGCCTTCATGTATCCTATTTTGTCTTTCAAACTTACTAGATGTTAGTTTCCAAATATTTATATGTATATATACCTTTTCCAATGTTTTCATTCTTCCAAGGATTGAACTTGTGCTTGTACTTATGAATTATTAAGACCAACATAAGATTCCTATATGGTAACCATGGTGTAGATGATGGAGATGTTAACTTGAAAAGAAGTTGACAGATGTATTCAACGTAATGCAACACAACGCTACAATTACTTTAGTACATATCAATACAAGAAGGGAAAGCTTATAAAATGTGTTGAATATTATTGCCTTGATTAAGAATACATAAGTCATTAGAACCTTGTATGAATATTCAGTATCTATTGGAACCAGTTATAATAAGGGGAACCATTCAAGAAGGAGGATAATGCATGAACCACTAGCATAACATAAAGAATAGGTAAATTTTCATGACATAATTACAACTACTCTAGTAGGATACGTGTGAAAAGTGGAAGCTCAAACAATACATATAAATTGTTTGAGAGATTCCCTTAAAGAATAAGAGGAATTTCAAATTGCAACGATTGCAAGGTATGCACAAAAAAAGAAACGTGTAAAGGTTTTAGAAACATCCAAGTAAATGTAATAGGAAGGTGCTAACTCTTGTCTAAAGACAAAACTCAATATACATAAATAGAAAGGTAAATAAGAGAAAAATTAGTCTCATCGATCGTAGCATAAACTGCCAAATATTACCACTATTTGATGGTCAAATCTTTTAGCAGGGTGCATAGAATGAAGATGGAGAATTTTAAAGACCTAGTACTCAGTATACAGGAAAATATGTACATAATTCATGCTTTATTATGTCCATTCATGAATGTGATGATTCTTTGTACATTCTGTAAAAATATTTTGGTAGTCCACTTTCTTTTTGAGTCAGATAGCTTGAATAATGGAGAAATGTGATAGAACTTGAAGGTGGTTTTGCACTCACAATGGTAGGTTCCTTCACCCTGACCATGACAAATTGGTTTCCTTCACAATTTTGGTGAGATTCTTGAAGACACTCTATGATTTCCTTTGTTAGGCTTATTACTTTTCAGACAACTCTTAGACATGACCATACATTTGGTTAATTTATTAAATGACATTACTATCTTATAAACTCTTTATTGTGCATCTCTAGTTGCACCTTGGATATAATGATGATCCTTTTATATGATTAGGTAAAACAAGTGGGCTTATTTTTTTTATCTTTTATCATTTTTTTAAAAATCATGTTAAATCCATGAGGTTGAAAAAAATGTTAGAACCAAAAAGTACATTATTGGTTTTGCATATGTATAGAGCACAAGGGAAAAACTAACATTTGTGTACAAAACTATTAGAGGGGTGTTTAATGGATACTCTTGAATGTGGACCAAGGTTGTATCCTTATTAGGTTTTTTATGTGCTTGCAAACACTGTATTTTAAACATAGAAGAGCATTTAGAAACTAACACTTATTATTTGTAAGGCAAGGAATATAGCTTGCTTAGATATTTTTAGTTGATTGATTGTCCCTATGAAGCCCCTTGACTTTTGTGGGTTATAGTGTAGTCAACTGCTTGAATTTGGAAGGGAAAGACTAGTTTCCATGTTGAAGATCATTGTCAGTTTGGAAATGCCATTGGCCTTCTGCATGCAGATCATCATTTATCTCCAAGAATCACTCATTTCACAACAATGATTATCTCATGCATATTTTCTCTGAGGACTTCAGCTCTAGTCCCATTTGTATACTTTCATCTGAAAACAACCAACTTCCCTTCTACTTGGCAAGGATCGGCAACACCATTGTTACACAAGTTATCTCCTTAAGCATATATGAGAGGTAGTCGCTTTATGTCCATGCCTTAACATTTTCGTTCTTCACATTCACAAAAATTTCTTTACACAGTGCTTGGTGTTCCAAGATGCATCATTTTACACAATATTATGGTTTGGCTATGATACCTTATTGAACTTCAATCCAAAGGGCCACGCTATTTACTAGTGAAGATATTACAGATATTTATACATTTGCATGGATCAATAAGATTAAAAGTTTGTGTGATGACTCCAACCTCCTAATCGTATGCATAACAAAAAAAAAAATTGCCTCTTTTGTAATTGGATACTTGAGGTATTTTTTGAACAAAAATACTGAATGATGGCTCAGAGATACTCTAGTTATTTTATTTCTGATAATGGGGACTTCTATTTAAGGAGCCTTGATCCAAATGGTAGGGGATATATATAAATTATTGCCAGTCAATATACTAAGAACCAAGACGCAAACTATCTACCTAGTAGTGTAACTTTCTCCATGTACCTAATGAAGGGAAGGGCTAGTTTAGCCATAAAACATGCTTAATTTGTGAAATTTACCTACAAGATATCAGTATAAGAAGTGCAGATGTACCAACTGAATTAATTATCTTTATGTACAGCTGAGAAGAATTTAAAACGTGAACGAAATCTTGCTTCCAAAAAAAAAGTTTTCTTCTCTTGCAACCGAACCAATGAAAATTTGTTCGAGAAAACTAAATGGAAGGTCATAAATGGATGATCAGAATGTAAAGAAGCATCAGAATAAAACATATTTGAATAGCATATAGAGAATTTTTATCTTGCAGTGCGAAGGTAAAACACATTAGAATACTTAAGAAACTCTGGTAATTGTATTTTACAATCGCCATTATGGGAATAACGACTATCCTAAGATTCTTTATCAAAATGCTAACAATCTCTATATTGTGCCTGATAATGGAAACAAGGAAGATGGTTGTTAGGACTACATGTACCACAACAACCTGAAATGTAGATTTCGTTGTTTGTTTGGGAGTCTCCTACATGATCATCGCTTAACTCCTCCTTCCTCCTCTTTGCCTTCCGTCCTCCCTTACAGTCTTTTCCATATGGTTATCCAGTAGTTTGTTCCATTTTTTAAAATTGTAATAAGGGCAAACGAGCAAGAATCATCACATTATTGTTGGATCTATTTTCTCTCAATTTCTAGATCAACTTGTAGAAACATAAATCCTATTAGCAAATAAATCATGTAAATACCGAATTCATAAGACTCAAATGAAAGACCCCTGCATGAAACGAATGCTAAAATGTAGATAAACGTAACAATAGCCTTCCTTCTTTTTCTTTCCCCACAAATGAACATATACTACCACATGATAAAGAACTATTTCCCTTCCACCGTAAACATGTTGAGAAATTAAAAGGTGGATTTGCATATAATTTAAAGAATTCACTACAGCTTCTGTCTATTATGAAAGACATCGAACGAATGGTGTAACACCATTTTTAATTATTAAAAACTAATTGAAAATAAAATCTATCTATTTATTCATTTGTATTATTACTGGTGTAACAATATTCTGAGTAGTGTGGGATGAAGAACTGGTTCTTTCTTTCCCCAACCATTCAAATTCCCTCTTTAAAATAAAATAACTTCCAACTCTTCAATTTCCCTTAATATACTATTGAAATAAAAATATAATTCAATAAAAACATATTTCCCTCCACTTATAAATGGACAAGAAAATCAAAATACACTCAAACATTAAACCACCTTGACAAAATTTAAAACCAATAATAAATATTTAGCATTTGGATTTTATCTCCAATTTCTTAGGAACTTGAAACATCTCATTGGAAACATTAGTAAATTTTGGAAATTATAGCCAAAACAATAAATATAAACATTAAAATTTCCAACATCAAATAATTATAAAATCTATCATAATAATTAAAAATAATTATTTTTGCAGAAATTAAACATATAACCATAATACTTCATAATCGAGTTATTTTATTAAACGAACATATTATTTCATTTATAAGAAAATAAATATCTAAGCATGCATATAAAATATTTATATTCATAATCCAAAATAATAATATCCCTAAACCAAAATCTCAACATTAACCATGTCCAAAACAACAAACTATATAAATATAAAGTCAAATCAAAATCTCTACAATAATACTAACTATGCCTCATAATAGAAACTAAACTTCGTATAGTGTGAAAAAAATATTCAATAGATTTCCATTTAGAAGTGCATATACATTGCAACTTAATTAATAGAAAAACTATCAATGAAGTATTGTCTGATAAAGCAAAAACTTGAACTAGCAACTATATCTCAAACTAGATTTTCTCCTCAACCACCAATCCTAATATATAGGTGCAAGAGGATTTTTATTCACACAAGGACTAAAAATGTAATGTAAATGCATGCGTCCACTCTCCCTCAAGAATAGGGAGAGGACTAGTCTATGCAACTGAAAACCATGATTAAAATAGACAAAAGAAGAGAAGTAAAACTAAAACTCTACCCAAATGGTTTGACAAAGACGTGCTCCCTGAAACTGTCATGTAATGGATTTCCTTATCAAAGTAGACTCCTTCCTAATGTTGTCTTATTTGATGATTTGGTGATTCATGGTTGACCATTTCAATGGTTCACCTTCATTAATTTTTGGAACTGTCATGTTTTCAACATTTTGGACTCTCCTTGCAATTTGCATGTGATCCTTTTGTTGTAGGTTGGGCACTCCAGTTGTAGTTCTTCTAGTTGCAAGAGGTTTGCTTCATCTAAAGTATACACATCATTAACAATCATGAATTAAACACATAATCATACTAAATTTTATAAACATTCACATATCCATTCATACAATACCATCATATCATAATTGTGTTTCCACATATTAAAGTTTGGTTTAGGATGCATGAAAGACATAATATATGTATAAGGTTTGGGATTGTCTATGAACTTAGTAGATTAAAATGTTAAAAAGCATAAACTAAATGAAAGAAAAATAACTATTATCTAGGCTTGTCATTCCCCCAACTAGAGTATTTTATTTTCCTCAAGCAACTTTTAGGGTCGGAGGTTATACTACAAAGTTATTTCCTTGAAATCTGTTACAATATCAACTCCCTTTATCTATCTTAGATAGTAGCCTCGATAACATGAAAGCTTTGCCTACTTGATATTCTTTGTTGCTTCCTCTTCCCCACTCTTCTTCCCTGTCCAATGTGGTACTATAAAGAGGAGAATAGGTGCATGAAAGGTAAGTGGAAACCATCTAAGTCCATTATCCTTGGCGATGTCTATGTATTTATGAGATCTTCTGACATGGCTACAAAATCATATAGAGAGTGTGGCTCCCTTTTCTTCAACTCAAGGGTTAGCTCTTCTCATCTCTCCTATACAAAGTTGAAGGATTTATTAATGGGTCTTGTAGTTGGTTGCTTCATTCTCATATAATCATGTTCTTTGATACTCATTATTTTCTTCCTACACCTCTGTAATCCAGGAGCTTTGACCATTGATCTATGATTGTGTTGGGGTCCACTGATTCTTTTTAGAGCTGCAAAGCAATATATTTTTCCTTTTCATTGTATTTTCATAAAAAATTTCCCCTTTGCTATATTCATTCCTGGTGTAGGAGGCCAAAGCTCTAATTTGTAGGTCTTCCACAAACATCAATGGATTTCATTCAGTCTCATCTGAGAGAACAAAATTATGCAAGTAAAAATCACATAATTGGTCTTGCATGTCTAGTGTAGAATCAAAGTAAGTATCTTAAAACACAAATTTATTATTCATGGAAATTGGTAAATCAATAATCAACTAACTGAACTGAAAACACAAATACTTTTCTTGCAAAAATAATTCATAGACCAAGCAAGTGGCTTTCATTTTAGCAACTGTGTAGTCTTGTCTGCTATCTCTCTAATTCTCACTTTTAGTCTTTTTACTTTTCTCCTACTATTCAAGTGCCTTAGTGTGCTTGGATATCAATTCAACTTTTTGTTTCTCCCAAACCTTCTTCTTTTGAGAGAACTCTTGGGTTCTTTTCCACAATTCAATACCCAAGGACACCACAATTGGCCTAGTGGGGGTTCTAACCTAAGGATTTGGATCTTGAGATACTAGTTCTTTGTTTCCTACTTCAACCATAGCAAGTTGTGCAAGTATCTCCAAATTGGACCCATGCTCAAATTTATAGAGATTTTATTCTAATTATTTAATTTTTTCACCCCTTTTACTGTCCCTTTGCTGATGTGTTTTCAACAATTCTTTCAATTTCTTTATCCTTTCCATGGCTTCCTACAATTCTTTACCAATATTCCTTTCTTCAATAAAAAGTTCATCTTTTTTTTTAGAAACTGTTCATCCCCCATTACACTGGTGTATTTACAACCCTCTGAATTAGGGATTTTTGGGGATCTCCTCATTTTCTTTGCTACAAAAATATCCTCTAAATCAGATTAAGAGGTAATTGTATAGTACCAAGACTATGCAATCAGTGCATTTACATTTCCAGGGGAATTCCCCTTCAATTTTGAGTCTATCTCAACCATTACAACATCCTCCTCTTCCTGCTTTTGAATTGGCCCTCTTAATGCCTCCTTTCTCTTTAAGTGGTGGGATCACCTGGGTAAGTGCACAAAGTTGAGTCCACGAAACGTGGAAGTTTTTTCCTTAACCAAAAAATTGAAATCGGCTTTAACAAAATAGGATCCTGATTTTAAAAAATCGGATCCCGATTTTTAAAAATCGGGATCCCGTTCAGCTTCGGGATCCCAAGCCTGGCACGGAACGAGATCCGGCTTTTTAAAAATTGGGATCCCGTTTCCCATAGGATCCTGAACCAATGGAAAAGGAATGAGATCCTGATTGCCACAAAACGGGATCCCGATTACTATGAAATGGGATCCTGATTTCTACAAATCGGGATCCCGTTTTGTAGAAATTGGGATCCCGTTTTATATTGCTATTTATTTTTTATTTTTTTAAATAGAGTTCACTGCACAGTGGACGGGACCCCGAGTACTAGTGATAGCAACCCCCACAATCAGCTACAGGTACCTGCCTACATCCCATTTTTTTGCATTTTTCTATTTTTAATTGAAATTGTGAAGAAAATAAGTGAATTTAGTATTTTTTTAAATTTATTTCACGTTTTTAGCATTTTTTTAACTGTTATAGTAGATATGAATAATTGTAAAAATAGACGAAAAACTGCAATGAAACTTGAAGGTTTTTTAATAAAAATGAAAAAATGAACCTTGAATTGTGTTTTACAAACAAAATTTAACTTTTGAAACCTAAATTATTCGATTAAACCAAAAAAAATTGAATGTGAAAACCCTAATTGAAACAAAACAAAAAAATTGCATTTCAAAACCCTAGAAATTGAAATGAAATTAAAAAATTGCATTTAGAAACTCTAATCAAGCTTTTGAAACCCTGAATTCAAATCAAACGAAAAAATTGAATTTGAAAACCCTAGTTTGAATTGAAATGAAAAAATTTCATTAAAAACCCTAATTGCGAAATTGAAACCCTAAATTGAATTGGAACAAAAAAATTGTTAAAACTCTAAATTGAAATCGAACAAATCATTTTGATTTTGAAAACTAGGTAATTTCGAGCTCAAAAAAAATCATTTGCATTGCTTAAATGTTTTAAATTTTATTTGCTTTGTATGGAAAAAATGATATATATTAAAGGGTGATCCCACAATAGTGGTTTACAATTTTTGAAATTGGACTTTGAAATAATTTTTTTAAACTAAATCTTCACTTTCGGGCACCTATAGCAACTAAACCGTGAGGAATTTGAAGATGATGCAAACTAGAGTTTCGTGAAATTTTGTTTATAAATTATAAATATATTTTTTTCAAAATTTTTGGAATTATATTGCACTTCATTTTCCATCTCCCTCAAAAACTAGTTTTTTTGAGAGAAACAACATTTTTAAAAAGTAACGCTCAGAGTATAACACAACTTTTTTTCCATGAAGGATAAAATTATAATTCTTTTGAATTTATATTTTTAACTCTGATATCTAGTGCTTCCACTTGGTTAGATAGTTTTTTATTGAATATTTTTTCTTTAATCAAGTTTCGAATTCAAACCAATTATAATTCAGATATAGTGTGACCGTATAACACGTAACTTTTTTTGTATGTATCAAAATTCAATTTTTTTTATTTGTTGGATCAAAGACATCAATATCTAGTGCACTAATATTTTTAATTTTGTTTTTTAATAATCTGCTATTTTTCCACATATGCAGAACAAAGAGCTTGATTTTTGGTGAAAAGCCTACATTCATGAGAAATGAAAAAATAAATATAATAAATTATACTTTTTGGGAAGCTTATAATAAGGACTACATACTTACAAAAAATAAATTTTAAATGAATTCATTTGATCCCCCAAAAGGTAAATCAAAAGTGGTTTTTTATCAATATTTTCATAGGTGTAAAGGAGACTCTGTTATAGGTATGGTTTAAAACTAGCGGGGTTCTATCTAAGGGGGTTTGATTTAGGGTAGTTTCATCAAACCCTCTTCAACTGGAATTATTTAAATGGAACCTTTTAAGGCTTAAAACATTATATTTTCTAAAAATATGTGATTTCAACAAAAATTAGTTCCTCCCATAAATTGTAAACCAGCTTTGTGGGATCACCCTAAACTTTAGTTTCAATGTTAAATGATAATTAGATTAGAAAACAATATGTTAAAGAATAGTTAAAATTCATAAAGTTTATCTTGATGTTTGTTTGCAAATTTAGTTAGCAAATTCGTAAATCTAAGTGCGTACAATCGATTCCAATTGGCACTAACTTGCAAGTCTAAATTATGCCAAGGGCCACCCAAACTTCACCCTAAGTTTGCTAAACCCTAGACCCTAAACTGTAAAATCTAAACCCTCAACACTAAAGCATTTAAATTTTGGCTTAGGACCTTAAAATGAAATTTGGTTTCCTTAAAAAACCCTCTATTGTCACCATTTAGTAGAGATTTTTGTAATGTTTTCACTTATTTGAACACATAATATAAAACCTTTTGGTTTCTACAAGTTTATGAAGAGTGGATGATCACTCTCTATGACAATTAGACATGATCATTAGGGTTCTAAATCATTGGAAGAAAACTTTATTCTATTATATCCACAAGATAGGAGAGTGTGAGTGAGAGTGCTAAGGGTAAAGTTTCTTTCATTGGACATACCTAAAATTATGTAGGTTCAATGTCAAGAATGGGTCTATTTGCTAGATTTATGAAAACTATTTTGAATATCTAGAATGCCATAAGAGTATAATTATAGCAATTCCAATTGGAAACACTTGGGTACATATATATCATATGAAATTGAAATCTAGTAAGGTATCTATTATATAGGAGAGTTGATAATACATGGAAAGAGGTTTTTATGGGAATATATGTATTAAGAAACACATACCACATGACCTCTATAGGATTTTTAAGATGTGATCCTAGATAATAATCCACCCATCCTCAATCATAATGGATTCTTTAGCAATTAAGAGAGATTCAATAACCATAAAATTACCTATAATTTGATACTATATAGATTTATGTGGAAGGATAGAAATACATCAATAAGGAGACCAAGATGGAACCATTTAACACCTACAAGGTACACCTATTACATCGGAAAGGAAGGAGGTACATGATGATAGGTTGGAGGAACTACATGCTATTATTACAATTTAGAGATATGAGGATGATTCATATAAAAGAAATATAATTAAATATTTATATTATTTAATATATTATATTAAATATAATATATTAAATAATATAAATAATTAAATATCATAAAATATAATATAATATTAAAATTAAATATAGGTAATGTTACAATTTACTTGGGGTTTTAATGAGGATTAGGCTTAAGATTCAATTAGGAGGATGATTCATATAAAAGAAATATAATTAAATATTTATATTATTTAATATATTATATTTAATATAATATATTAAATAATATAAATATTTAATATCATAAAATATAATATAAGATTACAATTAAGGATAGGTAATGTTACAATTTACTTGGGGTTTTAATGAGGATTAGGCTTAAGATTCAATTAGGTTTGTAGTAAATAGTTAGGTTACAATTAGGAATATATAATAAATATTAATATAATTATAATACAAATATAAATTAATTTAAATATTATATAATTTAATATAATATAATATAGGAATACATTTAAGATTAGGTAAAGGTTATAATTTAACTAAGTTTCAATTAAAGATATGGTTAGGGGTGGGGATCATTTAGCATTCTATTATGGTTGGAGTATGGGTTACATTTAAGATTATTGTTATTTTTGTCATATGTATAGATTGATTCATTTTTAACATGATACTTTTTTTTATTAGAGGGGTAAACACTTTTGACCCAGAGCTAGATGGAACCAATGAGGCTATAGTATGACTAAATTTGGACCTCAGTAGACATCTAGATCCCCTTAAGCCATCCTATCACCCTAAATTGTAAATCGATTTCTTAAGGGGTCCCAATATGACAAATTTCTTAAGAGGATCAAAGAAGTTCTTAAAATTTGGTGAAGTTGCCCAAGGCAACCAAATTTAACAATAATAAGATCGTGCAAGATTATAATATGAATGAGATTTCATGATCTAGGTTGGTCAGTTGAAACATGAGTAGATCTCAATCAACTATTCCACAAGAAAATGTTCTTCACTAACTTGCAAGTTCATTAAATATTCCAAGGGGCACCAAAACTTTACCCTAAGTTTTGTAAACCCTAAACCCTGAACTCTAAAATCTAAACCCTAAACACTAAGCCATTCATTTTGTCCTACCCAGCACCTTAAAGTGAAATTTGGTTGTCTTAGGAAAATCCACCATATTTCATTCCCTTATGCCATGTAATTTTTGTCCTATGGATCTTACTACATGTACATCCCCTTAAGTTATCCTATTACCCTAAACCCTAAACTCTAAAGTCTAAACCCTAAACCCTAAAGCCATCATTTTTTCTTTAAATGCTCTTAATGAAATTTGGTTGCCTTGGGCAACTTCACCAAATTTTATTCACTTGAGCCATGCCATTTTCTCCTAGGACCTCACTAGACATAAATCCCCTTAAGCCATCCTGTCACCCTAAATCGTAATTCAATTTCTTAAGGGGACAAAGAAGTTCTTAAAATTTGGTGATCAAAGTTGCCCAAGGCAACCAAATTTAACAATAATAAGATCCTGCAAGATTATAATATGAATGAGATATCATGATCTAGGTTGGTTAGTTGAAACAAGAGTAGATCTCAATCAACTATTCCACAAGAAAATGTTCTTCACTAACTTGCAAGTTCATTAAATATTCCAAATTCTAAACCCTAAACCATAAACTCTAAATTCTAAACCCTAAACACTAAACCATTCATTTTGTCCTACCTAGGATCTTAAAGTGAAATTTGGTTGTCTTAGGAAAATCGACCAAATTTCATTCCCTTATGCCATGTAATTTTGTCCTAGGATCTTACTACATATATCCCCTTAAGTTATCCTATTACCCTAAACCCTAAAGCCATCATTTTTCTTAGGCTCTTAATGAAATTTGGTTGCCGTAGGAAACTCCACCAAATTTCATTCCCTTATGCCATGTAATTTTTTCCTAGAATCTTACTACATGTAGATCCCCTTAAGCTATCCTATTACCCTAAACCCTAAACTCTAAAGTCTAAACCCTAAACCCTAAAGCCATCATTTTTTCGTAGGATTTTAATGAAATTTGGTTGCCTTAGGCAACTCCACCAAATTCCATTCCCTTATGCCATGTAATTTTTTCCTAGGATCTTACTACATGTCATTTTCTCCTAGGACCTCACTAGACGTAGATCCCCTTAAGCCATCCTATCACCCTAAATCGTAATTTGATTTCTTAAGGGGTTCCAATATGACATTTCTTCAGGGGATCAAAGAAGTTCTTAAAATTTGGTGATCAAAGTTTCCCAAGGCCCAACCAAATTTAACAATAATAAGATCCTGCAAGACTATACAATATCAATAGTTAATTGTATTTTCATTCAAGTAACATGTGCCTTAGACATATAAATGAGGCTTACATATAATTTTATCATTTGTATTCAATTATTTAAGGCCATTTATATTGAATGGTTTAAAAGGTATTTCCTAAACATGTATCTTACATCTTGAAATTAAAATCTAATCTAGGTTCACTCATATCTTAAAGATCACATGGATCCATTCAATAATATTCGTAATCCACCTCCGCCATCCATCTCCAACACCTTCACCTCCACCTCCACCCACTCCACCTCGTAGCCCCCACCTCCACCACCTGAAATCAATGAACATGCTTGTTTGCAAGCACAAATCAATTCAACTAGAACCATCCAAGATCAAATCAACATTATTCAAAATGAAGAATGTGTCGCACCTCCTGTGAGGATGTTTGCATCTAGGATGCAAACCCTTGTTGATGCTATCAAGGGCTATGGATGGGATCGTAGATGGGCATCAACAATGGCTAGAGGAGAGGAGAACTCCTAATTTTGAAAAGGAAAACACAAAGAAATGAAGATCTATGCAGTAGAGAGCCACAATAGTTTATAAATTAAAACAATGATCTTAAATAGTTATGAATTTATAAATTTGGTGAACGATGGATATTTTGTGTGATGAATTTATAAATTTGGTTCCAAATGGATATTTTTAGTGATATGAATTTATGATTTTGGTTCTAGATGGATATTTTTAGTGACATGGATTTATGAATTTGGTGGAATTTATGAACTTATAATGAATAGTATATAATAGTATATATTTTATGACTATCAACTAGATCATGATTTCTCCTGCTGAAAAATTGTAATATATATATATATGTGTGTGTGTGTGTTAGACATACAATGAGCTTTTGTGAATGTTTCAAGTTTATTGCTTAGTATGTATGTGCATGTATTAAAAATTTGCATATATAGTTCTTAAATTTTGAAATTTGTATGTATGTACATAGTTTAGTTTAATGATTTGTATGCATGCAAATTATGCATCATATTTTTTATTTTAAATGTACATGTACAGCATTTAATTTTGAATTTTGTATGGACATGCTCTTGAGTTGAACAATCAATGTATATATATGTGCATTTCAATTAAATATATGATCTTAATATATATGTTGCTCATCCTATTTCAATTAAATATATGATCTTATTATATGTATGCACATGGACTATTTTGTATGATTTAATGCAGGTGAACATTTATATCGAGCATATCATGGATGATTTGAACACTGATGATATCATCAATCCACCACCTCAGCCACAGCCACATCCACCTCCCCCCCCTCCACCTCCACCTCCCGCTCCACCTCCCCCTCCACCTCCCCCTCCACCTAATATGCCACATCCAACACCTATCGCATCTAACAAGATGCCACATCCAGCACCTATCGCATCTGACAAGGCTCGCTTGAGAGCACGAATAAATGATCAAGTTGCATCCTTACAAAATCAAATCAATGCTATGCAGACTCAAGCATTGATTCCTCCACATGTGAGACCTTTTGCATCTGTGATGCAAAACGTTGTTGATGCCATCAGGATGATTGATTCTAATCTTGATAGGCATCGACGAGACATAGAAAAAATGAGACAATTTTATTCTGATGGTCTCTCTTACAAACAAATATTTGATTTGATACATAGAAGTACATAGAGTATGTTTAATTTTGTATGTATGTACATATATGTCATCTGAAAAAAAATGTTTACAAAATTTGGATATGCCATCTCAAGAACATCTCAAACTTGTAGCTAGAATGTAGTAGGTCTTCACACCACCTGATATCAAAAAGGTACAAGCAATATCAATGAAATCATCAAAACATACATATTTTAATTTATATAAAACTATCTATATATACAGAACTCAAGTACCTACATTTAAAAGTATTCCACACATGTTTGTAGGTTGAATCCAGGCATCCTCTCCTTTTTGTTTCAAAGTATGAGATCAATGCAATGATGGATTTAGGATACAAAAAATGACAATAAATCAATGTTAACTATTAATGTCCAAGAAATATCAATATGTAATCAAAACATGTATTTAAATATAATTTAACTAATAATTACTTGTTTTTACCAAGTATTCCATGTTGTCTAGGTTGAATCTGCATGGACTAGATCCTTTTTGTGATTATGCCGTAAGGACGTATAAAATGACAATTTAAATCAATTTCAACTAATAACGCACTTGACCAATGTCGAAACATGTATTTAATGTACTTAAAATGACAAAATAAAACTAAAACTATATTTACCTGTATTTACTTATTTCATTGTACCATCTGCATCCTCTCTTTTTTGCAATGCATCTATGATTGCCTCATGCTCTTCCATAGAAATTGACCATAGCACTTTTTTTGAAGGTCTTCCATGATACCGCTCTAGTTTTATGTTTGTTGCCACCACCAAATGTGAATAATGTATAATCTTTTTATGTGTTTCATAGTCTTTGAATGCAGGTAGACCATTCTTTCTTCTCAAGTATTTTAGTAGCCAAGTGCCAACAACCACCACTGATCTTATTGGAAAACATGTTCAAAAACCATCATCAAATAAGTTCTCAAAATTTTCTTAAGGGGGTGTCTTAAGGGGATCACCGTACCTGTTGGATAATGAAAGCCATCATCATCTTCTCAAGGTGTTATCAACTTATGTTTAGTTTCCACACAACGAGCCAACCAATATTTTGTTTGCTCTTCATTCCCCTCAGGTGCAATAACAACATACACATGTACTACCAACAAAATTCAATTTAATAACTTGTGCATATCCATATAAATAATTTAGTATTACAAAATAACTTAATAAAGTGAAATAAATTGAATTAAAATTACCTTCTTGTACAAGGTCTGAAACACGGTCATAATCGTCAGATGCAAACAATTGATCATTTTCTTCAATAGTTCTTTCATATTGATTATGTGCTTCTGCAGGTTTCAACGATCTTTGCTCCCACTGTTCAACCCATTTTGTATTTTCACATGCTTCTCAATCTCCTGAGATACAAAACTAGCAAAAACATGCAAGCTCCCTTGTCCAAATAGTCCATGTGCTTGCTGTTACACTCCTAAATAAATGCCATTTAGTAGATCCACTAATTGTCTCACAATCAACTCTAGATACAATGTTCTCTTCTTCCACCAACCAAAAGAATTGATGAACTGTAGAGTAATCACTCAAACTAGGTGAAGATAATCTTCTATTACACCAATCCACAATCTCATGTGCATCTTTAAATTTTACTAAATCCTCAAATTTTAATTTTTCTCTAGCAAGAATTCTTTTGACACACGCACCAGCTCCATCATGTTCTCCTTTACCATGCCCAGCTTCAAAAAAACTCCATATATGTTGGACATTACGTTCCTTGTGAACCCTACTTAACTAATAGAACATTCTAGCATTTTTGAACTGCCCTGTACAATTATCTAACCATATGAGGTGTTTTTTCATATGGATTCCTCTTTCTCTTAAATTTCTATAAAATATACTAAAACAATATTGAAAAAACTCTGACGAGTGTAACCGAATGTCACTCAAATAAAAATGATAATCCCTCAAAATTTTTCTATCATCCTCAGTGCTATCATTTGCATGTCTATAAACAATATGGACAAACATGGCTACTTGCACTGAATTATAATATTGAGATTAAATTTCCTCTTGCGGAGTGAGAGTATAATTCTCTGCAAAATCAACCACTGAAAGTATAGTACCAATTGGAAATGTGTTTCTACATGCGTGAAATTGGCCATCAAGCTATCGAGCATGTTCAGAGTGCATGACATATTTTGCTACAATTTTATTCTTAAATGCACTCATAAATGCATGCACACTAACTTTTTCTGTAACTAAATCACAACGCTTTCCTATTTTTCCATCTTTTAAAGAATAGTGAACATTCATAAATCTTTTGACATCTACTAATTGTTGTCCAAAATCATGATCAACACTTTCATGCAAACAAATTCTTAAAAATGAAAGATTTTCATAGTTAATGCATTGTCTAGAAATACAAGAACTTAAATAAAATAATTTATCATTAGATTTTTCACAAAACAAACCTGAAATAAACTCTCTTATTGCTTCAGGTGGCATATCAATACCACAATCCTGTATAATCATGTTAGTATGCAAGGTACAACGTATATATCGAAAAAACATTATAAAAATAATGAAATTGAACATGTATTTTACAACAACAAGATATTCGTTGCTTATTAATTTTACATACCAAGGTTTACATTTTTCAAAAGACCTTTGACTTATTTTAATATTACCAGGTAACACTAATTGCTACAAAATTTTCTATAAAATTCAGCTTTGTGTTGTATCTAATAGTGTTTTGGGTGAGGATCGCCAACTTTGGACCCCACCCTTAATTTTAAAACATCTCTAGCATTAGATGAAACCCTAGTATTATCATGCCAATATTTTTCGATCAAAGATTTAATTTCAACATTCAATTTTATATCAGACCTCGGTAGTCGTCCACTGAAACTCCAACATTGATTGATAGGATTATTTTCTATACTTTCTCTTCTTTTTGCCGCTCTTAGTAATGTTTTAGGATGTATTTTTAAAACTTCACTAATATTGCTTACCATTCTTTTATTGAAAGTTGCTTTATTAACTATAGCAGTAGTTATAACTCTTCTTGCTGCGTTTTTATCTTTAGATCGACTATTTTTCCCAATCGATTGAATGGCACTAGCAACAATAGACATAACATGTTTTAATGATTGATCTTTTTTTTTTGGTTTAACATAAAAGCCTAACCTTTTCATTACTTTCCTCATTTTTTGCATTCTCATCAATTGCATCATTAGTTGACATTGAAATGCAATTTTTTTACGATAAAAGAATTTGGTGTATATTCTATTCGCATGTGTTCTTATTTTCCTCCAAGAAATTTGACCAGGAAGATTATCGAAAATACCACTTCCAATTTTAAAAAAAGTATTTTCATTAAATTCAACATCACATTCTAGATTTTCATCTTCATTTTCATTTACATTTTCATCTTCATTTTCATCAACAAACGGTTTTTCATTTTCATTTTCATTTTTCATCAAAAAATACAGGTTTTGTTTTCATTTTCAAGAAAATGATCATTTTGATTTTCATTTGCAACAAAAGATTTTTCTTTTGTTTTCAACAAATTCTATAAAAGTTTCATCTCTCTGAATATTGTCAATGTCAACATCATTAAGTCCAGCATCTTGTAAAACTTCTACATACAAATTTACCATTTCACTAACATGTAGATTTGAAGATGTGCCTGGATTTGTGCATATTGAAACATTCTCCATAGCATTCAAAGAGGGATTTAAAGACATAGTAGGACTTGTTTGTATAATAATATTCTTCTCCAAATTGACTCCTTGCAAATTAGCTTCATCTACAACCATGGTATCCTAAATGTTTTCATCTTCAATAGTTGTGGAATTGGTTGCTCCACCATCATTCATTGATTTCATTCTCATTCTTCTTTCTCTTTATCTTTGTCTCTCTTTTTCTCTATTTGCTTCAACTTCTTGAGGATTCAATGTCTTCCTTCTCTTATTACGAGCTTTATCTCCCATAATTATAAAATTCTCAAGCACAAATGAAGGTTAATAGTGAAATACTTCAAAATATTCAATCTAAATTAGAAGTTGAATACCTATTAGGACAAAATTCTTCCTCTTGTGTTCCTCAAAACAACTAGAAAACTACCACAATTCCACTTTAAAAATTGTTTTCTTCATGCCTCCTTTGAAAAATTCAATCCATATTACAAATTGAAAACCTTTTGTTCCTCCAAACAAGCACAAAAATAACATAATTCCACTTCAAAAATGGTGTAGATGATGCCTCGTTTGATAAAATCAACTAAAAATCAAGTTCACCACCTGTAAATACAATAGAGCTCTCATGAAAAATAATTTACTTTTACTGCTCTCGGTCGTACATGTGTAGTTGCAGACTTCACAGTAATTTTTTTAAGTACATTTAAATCAAAGAAACGGGATCCCGTTTATAAAACGGGATCCCGTTTATAAGAAGTGGGATCTCGTTCTTCAAAATTGAATGTGGGGACCGTTGGACGGGAAATGGGATCTTGTTTCCTTTACAATGGTCTGAGTATTATAAATAAGGAACGAGATCCCAATTATAAAACGAGATCCCGTTTATTAATAAACAGGATCCCGTTTTATAATCGGGATCCCGTTTTTTAAAATTTGAATTTTTTTTTGCTTTGTGGTAGGGTTTTTGCCTACGTTTTTCGTTCAAGAAAAGCATTGGAAATCCGAACCTAGGCCTTCAACCTGGTTTGACGTACAAGTTGAAGGTCTTAATAATGTCAAAGAAAAATACCGACTTTGGACATATGGCTGGCGACCTTTTTTGTAGAATTTCTGATGAAATTAAAACCCATTTTAGATGAAACAATTTAGATTCTAAATATGTAATTTGTTTTGCAATTGGATTATTTTTTCTATTTTTCAATTAATTTCTAATAAAATTGGTCCATAAACTTTAAATATCAAGGTTTTTACTATTTTAATAACTTTTGATCAACATAACATTTTGACAAACGGATTGCACGAGAACAAACTTCAAACAATTCTTTTCAATTTAAAAAAAAATTAAAAAAATGATAAGTTTAGGTCATCTTATGCATGTCGTACACGACAATTTTTCAAAACGACAAATCTGCCTAATAAAAATTTAACAAAAAAAATATATTCAATAAAAAATTACAAAAAAATATCAAAAAAAAGCTTCAATGAGTCACAAAAATTTTTCCAAAAGGATTTAGAAAAATACGATAATTTATGTCAAAATATGGATGTCGTACACGTGCATGGTATGATAAAAAAAAAGACTTTTAAACAGTGGTTTTTAGAAATGCCTATTAAAACTCAATTTGTACAATCTGGGTATTGAAATAAATTACATATTTGGAAACTAGACTCTGAGCACTACATTTTATGATTAGTGGCTTTTTTAAAGATTTCATCTCTAATTGCTTCAAATTTTAAGGTCAAATGTGTCAAATTCTGAAAATCAGGAAAAACACTTCCCACTTTTTGGCCAAAAATTGGACTCAACTTCTTGCACACACCCAAAACACTATGAAACCAAATGAACTGGTTAGATATTGTATTTACAAATATAAATTCAAAAAAAATAGAATTTTATCCTTATAGAAAAAAAATTATGTTGTATACAGTGAGCATCACTCCTTAAAAATGGTGTTTATTGATAAAAAATTAGTTTTTGAAGGAGATAGTAAAATAAGTGTAATCTAATTCCAAAAATTTTAAAAAAATATATATTTAGAATCTACAGACAAAATGTCACAAATCACTAATTTGCATCATTTTCAAATTCCTCACGGTTTAGCCGCTATAGGTGTCTGAAAGTGAAGATTTAGTTAGAAAAAATTAGTTTAGTGTCTAGTTTGGCCAAAAATTGTAAACTAGTATTGTGGGATCACCCCAATATAGGTAATTTTGTGTATAGGACATCCGATTATTGGGTCCACATTGGTCTACTATGTAAGATCTTTCTCTACACTTTTGACATAATCTTTTTAGATATTAAAGAAGCTTATATCCCGAGTTTTATATTGTTTAGGCTTCTGGTGAAGAAGTTATGTGTGACAAGTTCAATCTGGCAATAGCAGTGTTTCCAGTTCAATGTGCATGTTTTGGTGAATCTGCACTTCTCCACGGATTGGAATTTGGCTTTGCAGATTTGTGGGAATGTTGACAGGTGTCAATAGAATCTATATTCCAAGTGGCATGTAGTTTTGAGGTCCGCGTGTTATTTTAATGTTGAACAAAACTTGGTGAATTATGTTATTAGGTCATTACTAGTGTCGACCTAATAAGTTTTATATATTGCATATTTTGAATAAGTATTGATTCATTATGTGGGAGCTATTATGAGTCCATGTCGACCTATTTTGACTTGTTATGAGCTTTTGATCTTAGCACAAAGCGTGTATGTTGAGTCGATAAGGTATAATTTGTATGATAAATCTAATTAGGTCGACCTAATTGATGTTGTGGGTGTTTATGGATGAAACATATATATATGTAAGTTCTTTTTCAATGTTTTGAAGATAGAGATGTGATGTGATGTACAATTGATGTGAATTGTGCAAGTTTAAGAAAAATACAAAGCAAAGTAGAGTGTTAGTGTGGATTAGTATGAAGTATGTAAAGTTTGTATGTTGAGCTTCAATGGAACTATAATTCATGCATATGATAGATGCAACTGTAACAATTCAAATCTTGGTTGTGTGTCACAATTTCTTGTATCTTTTCTTCTTTCAGTGGGCAGTGAGTCCACTTGCAGTGAGCACTTCTATAATATACTATAATAAGTTATAATATATTGTGAGCTAATCCTCACTGTGGTTTTTCCCATTTTTGGTTTTTCATATAAAATTTTGGTGCTCATGTGTTATGTTCTTTGATGGTTGCTCTCATATTTTCCTTTCCTATTGCAAATTGAATATGTTATGTGGAATGAATGTTTAAATGTTTAAGTGGTTTAAAAGAATACTAATTCACCCCCCAGTATTTCAGGTGTTCAACAGTCCATGCCTACATGTGCACTATCTTAAGCTTTATTTTACATGTTCATGGCTTCACTTTGGATCCCTAAAGTTACAATTTTATTTTTATGCTTGTGTTGAGGTGCTTGATATTATTTAAAAGCATATATGTTAATGCATAAATTTATTTTTTTGGCATATGTTACTCTTTGAATTGTGCTTGCCTTTACATTTTTTAAGATATATTACTCATTGCAAGGAGAATATGTTGAAGATATTTTATTTTCTAAAATGTTTTACTTTCATGTTGAATTATTGATTTACATTTACATTTTCATAGAGTTTCACATGCAAATCAAAGTGGGGGAAAAATGTAATGTTCAAAATTGTATACCTACATTTTTTCAATTAGATTTGTATTCATTTTGACCAAGTTGGTCATTATGCTATGAATAGCATACAAGTAGCATTCTTTTCACTAAAAGTTGTAATATTATCTAAACCTAGCAATGTGATTTATCCTTCACACATATGTAAGAACTAGTTTTGACCCTCAATTTTCCTATTTGTGTATAGAAATCAATTCAACAAAGTAAAATCAACCCCTACCTTTATAAAATTCAAAATTAAATTTGGGCATGGTCACCCCCTCCCCCTGCTTCCCCCAACCCATCATTGCACATACTAACTTGAAAGGAAAAATATTTCAAATTGTACTCTAGTGTGTTAGATAAAAGACAAACCCTATTTCATTTTTATTCATGGGACAACATCAAGAGCTTGCATTCCTCACATGCATTATCATTTTAGAAACATATATGATTATTCACTACCATATTAGCATCTCCATACTTAGGAATATTGTATGTTTGTTTGTTGCATTTGATCTTTGTGTACAAGTCACTAAATCAACCTAAGGGTTTGAGTAAGGAGAACATGACCCTTGCTTTGCAAGCTCCCCAAGGGTGTTTGCAAAAACCATCATACTTTTAAGTTCATCATTTTCTTAATGATGAATCATGGGATGTGATCCAAAACATTGATACTAAAAATCTCTACACTCTTTCATCCATAAACATTCTTAAGTATGATCAAGGATTGTTGAAATATCATGTCTATTATCAAAAATCATTATTTCATCATTATAGATTTAGATATCATAAGACAAGGCAAACTAATTTCAAAGCTACAAAACTTTTCAGATCAGTTACACCACACAATCAACCCAAATCAATTTCACACTACACAATAAACCTAGATCAATTTTACATCACAATTTCATCTATATAAAAAATAAAAATAAAAAAAGGTTCAGTTTGTTGTCCATCAAAACAAGACAGTGCCATTTCAAAAAAATATGCTTTTTTTTTTAGGAAATGGTTATTTTATTTTACTTCTCAAATCAATCGTCGGGCTTGGTACAAAATGTCTCTCCTAGCCCGGACTTCTAAACTCCCGTGTCATTGAAAAAAGACCACGTTAATGCGACGTGTCTTTGTTTATCAAGTTTTACTTTAAAAAGACCAGACTGAAACTCCACCATTAAAAGCCCACGCGGCATCCATGGATGATTCATCATAATTTACGGTGTTCCTTCACACAATCTGGTTTTCCATCTTTTCAGGGAAGCGACTTCAAAAGGCTGCGGGCCCTGAAAACGTGGTCGAACGGCCTGGAATAACGGAAAGGAGTTTTCGCGCAGAATGTGCCCCGATGCCTGTCGCTCTTCTCAACACATGTACGTCGATGTTTTTCGTTTTATATACCTATTTATTCCTTATTTGTTTCAGAATTCTGATCTACTTTTGAGCAATGGTGTACTCTTGTCCTTGGCTCAATGTCATCCTTCCACCTGGCCCTACTGTGACACCTGTGTAAATGTGGATCACAAGCGTGGCCATTTGAAAGGGATTGAGGATCTTCATCTTTAAGAAACTGGGGAAGCGGCTTTCATGGGGCCGGATTTTTGAGTTTATCAGGGGTAAGAGAATGGAAAAGGTGTCTGAAGGGGCCCAAAGCACAGGAACAAAATTCAAGTTGGTTGGTAGAAATCTTTTATTTATTTTCTGGAGACAATAAGTTGGTCGGTAGAAATCTTTTATTGAATTTCTGGAGAGGGTTTTATAGGTTATGTGTAGATAATCTTCTGGTAATTGGAGGGTATTATTACATATTAGGTTTTGATTTTGGTTAGAAGTTATTATAAATCTTTTGTTTTTTGATAGTCGTCATTATTATTTCATATCATCATATATCAGATTTTTGATTCTGATTAGCAGTCATTATAAACCTATCTATTTTTGTAAAAGTCTAATCAAAATGAGAGAGATTTTGAGCAGTACAATTGTCTAATCAGAATATAAGAGACTATGCAACACTCCAAGAATGTAAAGTCTAATCAGAATGAAAGAGACTCCAAGAATGTAAAGTCTAATCAGAATGAAAGAGACTCGAACAACACAACAATCGAAAAACGCAAAAATCCAATCAGAATGAAAGAGACTCCAAAAGTTTAGATTTGAACCATCAACTTCTAACTTACAAATATATTCAACTACTATTAGTCAGTCTACTAACCACACCCATTACTAGTGAACAAACTTTGATACTAAATAGAGTTATTGGGGTCTGACTAAAGAGTCTCCTCTCTTACCTAGAAAGTTGAACTTTCCTTTTATATCTTAATAAACAATGGGATTTGTTTCCCTAGGTGACTGACTGCCTAGGGATCCTTTTATTTCTGGAGTGCGGTTCAGATTGAAAAAATGTGTGTTAGGAGAGATTGGAATGTGCTTTTCTTTTCATTTTCCAGATTTCAATGCAAGAAATGTTAAATTATAAGTGTCTACAATTTTCCTTCTATTAGGAGTTGGTTTGTTAGGTATTTCTTTCTTAATAAGAAACCGTGCAGTACTGATTAAAATATGCTGTAGTGATGGCGGCTTTTTCCTTTTTAACTGTGTCGGTTGCTTCTCTCTTTCAGCTTATATGAATCTGAAAAGTTACACAATCCTGATAAAAACATCATCATATATCATTCACCATTAACCTAATTATCCTACCAAGAAATTGAAAATTCTAGAAGTCCCAGTTAGATTTGAGCAGCTGTGCTTAATTATTATACAACTGAGACAAAATAGCTGCTAATTGCTGAACATTTCTGGATTCGATTGTGTGAATTTTTTTGCATCAACGTTTCAGATCACACTCGGTGATCCATCATCTCTCTGTTTTCATCCTGATGATGGATCAAGGAGTGTGATCCCAAACATTGATGCAAAAAAAATTCACACAATCGAATTTAGAAATATTCAACAATTATCAATATGAATTGTGGAAACTTATTATCTTTGAAAATAGCTGCTGTTATATTGAATTTTTATCTTGAGTTTGTATCTTTAATTGAACGGAGCTCCCACAGGAGAAAAGTGGATTATTCGGCCAAAAAAGATGAAAAAAAGCAGAGCTAATATTTGACAGTTTGTGATGGGCAAAAGCCAGATGGAAATCGACCGTAAGTTGTATAATATTCTGGGAAATCTGTATTGTGATATTGACAAATCTGTCACATAGAGTGAGTAAGTACTTGATTGTAAAGTCATCTAACCACCGACACAGCTTGTTAGGATAAAGAGGAACAACCGGCCTTGTGATACAAAGGTGGCTGAGAAGAAAATTCTAGAATGTGTCACAACATACGCCATTCACTGCCCAAATATACATTTCATATCAAATAAATAAACTAGTAATTTATTTTGCATTGTTTTTTATATTTAAATAAAGATTTTGGAGATGGTTTTAACTTCTTCTTTTTTTTCATGGAAGTAGTTTTATAATAATATTAGCAATATTTTTATGATTTAGAAATTATATTGTAGAATTGTCATTTATGGTATAGTGTGTGATGGTTAAATCATGATATTATTGTTGTAGTTATCAAAATTCACATCTCTAATGGACCATTGTAGTCATGAGCATGGTGCCCTCGCTGATCCATTATACTTGCAGGTTTGAATCATCACATTGAAGTTGTTGGTGTTCATGTCACTGATCCATTATACTTGTAGGTTTGAATCTTCACATTGAAGTTGTTGGTGTTCATGTCATTGATCCATTATACTTGTAAGTTTGAATCTTCACATTGAAGTTGTTGGTGTGTATGTCACTAATCCATTGTACTTGTATAGGTTTGCATCTTCACAGTGAAGTTGTCGGTGTTCATGTCAATGACTTCGTGTTCCAAACCTTCATTGGGTTGGCATGCTTGGAGGCTTTGTGCCCCTGTTAAACTATAGGTTTGGAATATTTGTGTTAATGTAGTGCATTTGTGTGAGGATGAGATCCCCTATTTGTGACCTCACATAATTTGAGCCAAGCTCAAAAAATTTATATTATCAATTTAAAAAATATATATTTGTAGAATTAATTATAAAAATGTAAAAATTAGATCATAGTTTATATTATATAATTGTATAGTTTTTAAAATGAGTATATTAATGTGAATATTATAAAATATTAAAATAAGTTAAATGGAATTAATATAATTGATATGGTGGTGTAAAAATTAATTTGATTAAAATGACTTATGAATAATTAGCTAAAACAAATAAATATAATTAATATACACTTATTTAAAAAGAATTTTATTTTTGTTAATGATATATTATTTATATTTTAAAACATATAAAAAATATATATAATAATATATAGATTATTATAATAATTTGTTGTTTTATTGGAATCTATTGACTATTTAATTGAAATTTAATGATGCAACTTCATAAATGTGGTGTATTTATTACAACACAATAATTATATAAGCTCTTCTTTTTAAAAGAGTAAAGCATTATGACCAATACATTAGTTGTTTGTTGCTAGTCCACTTAAAATTCATTGTTTACTGTAATTTTCTAATAAAATTAATTTTCTTTTGTTTCAATATGTATGTATGTAGCAATAAAAAATTATGAAATATAGATATATTAAACACAAAATTTATACATAATATATTTTTTACATTATTCAACTAAAGAAGATTACATATAGCCACTAAGAGGATAAAAGATTTTATAATTCTAACTCTATTCAAACCATTTAATTGTCAAATTGAAATTAACACACTTATCTAATGCTAACTAACTTCTACTATGATCTCTCTAACAAGCTATTAGAATTTATTCATTATAACACTCCCCCTTAATGAAGGAATGAATTCCCTATAATACATAGCATATTTGTACATAGAACAAACTTGAATGACAAAAAAGAAAAAAGAAAAGTAAAATTTTCTTGTAAGCATCTTCTCTCTTCACAACTGTGGCACTATGGAGGTATTCTATTAATTTATCTCATCCCCCTTATAAAGGTATGATTATTAATCTCACATTAAATTCTTGGGTGTTTGAATTATGCCTTTTCAAGCTCTTAAATTATGCAACACAAAATCATTAAAAAATTCTATATTAAGCTAACAAAATATATTCAACACTTCCAAGAAAAATAATACTAATATTAACATGCTTGTAATAATTAAAAAATATTTACTACTTATAAAAAATTCTATTGAAATGAAACTAATATTGTTGTCCCCTCTTCTTTCTGCTTTTGTATATTCTAGAAATAAAGTCCATCTACATATCCTCATGGGTTTTTAATTATAATAGAATTCTTATTACATAACAAAAAATTTAATAAGTAGATGATCTTCTCCTCTTACTTCATGGGTAATAGACTATAAAACAATCTTAGAAAATCTATCTCATAATCACTTCTGCAGCTCTTTCTCAATATAAATCATGCAATCTAAGTTGTATCTTCTTTAATGAATCAATAACTTATGCACAACTACTCTTTCTCAATACTATTGACATAAACAAAAGAAGAATTGATACTTCCACAAATTCAATGTTACTTGCACCGATCTATATGCAACTTCACACAATTTGGAGTGCCCATCATTCTCCAATGGTATTTTTTATTATACAAAACAAAAAAAAATCATTTATCAAAGAATAGTTTGATATTATGTCTACATTAAATAATTGACATGTATAATTTGCTTAGCAACTTATAGGTCCCCCATATGATTCTCTAAAATTAGAATGATTGCATACTTATTAACAAACTTTAACTAGAGAAACATTCTACATTTTCATCTCTAATCTAACTCTATCTATCTTATTATAATCCCATCTTATTAAATTTTATATTTACTAAGGTTTCATTTTTGGGTACTCTTCTATAGGAAGTAAATCTAGTCTAGTTTTGATACAATGATAAAAAAAAATTAATTAATTGAAAATGTAGAGAGTCAACACAATATTACACATAATACTTCTATATTTTATTCAACTAAAAAATATTACAAAAAATCAACACAATATTTACATATAATACTTCTATATTTTATTCAAATAAAAATATTTTGTATAACATCTAAGAGGATTAATTAATTGAAAATGTAGAGAGTCAACACAATATTACACATAATACTTCTATATTTTATTCAACTAAAAAATATTACAAAAAATCAACACAATATTTACATATAATACTTCTATATTTTATTCAAATAAAAATATTTTGTATAACATCTAAGAGGATGAACAAACTACTGCAAATATAGTTCTATTTAAACCACTTAACTATTGAATTGAAACCAACATTCACCTATTTAATATTGGTTAAACTCCTACAACTAAATCTATATTACAAGAATAGTTATATGCTTATTTATTCATTATTTCATATTCTACTTCAAATTTTAAAAATAAATTTTATATTAAAAGTAATTAAATACATGATTAAATAAAACAAATACAAACTTCACATATTCCTTATTCAAATCCGTTTTTCACATTTATCATGCCAACTCCCTTCTAGAATTAAATATTTTTACTATCAACTTACATTAGGAATATTTTCTATTTGACACTTAATATAGAATACTAATCAAAGTGAGTCCCCTAAATTCTTGTTTTTTAAAAATAATAATTAATTATAAATTAATTAATCTTAAAAATAGAAATTTATTTTGAGATAATTTTCTTTACACATAGACCTCGTGACCTCTTGCCTACAATAGGATGCTTTAGCCAATCGAGCTAGGTCCACATCCTTTTTTGAATATTTAATTAATAAATATTTGTATACTTATACTTATTATTATTTTGTAATGGATAAAATTTTTTTAACTTTTTTTTAAAGACATTTTTTTATGAGATAGGAACAAAGGGGGATTGTATCAATGTTGAATTGTTAGTTTATGGTCATATAAATGTAAAATAAGGTTTCATATTTAATAAGAAAGTTGGGAGTTGGTATTATGAAGATTATAGCTCAAGGTGTATTGTCTTTTAATTTTAAAACTATAAATAATAATGGATTTTGAAATTGTTTAATTTTTTATTTCAACTTAAAATTTTAATCATGAAATATTATGTGTATTATAATTGAAAGAATTAATTGTTAATGTTATGTTCTACAAATTAGTTGTACCTTTAAAAACTACTCTTACAATTTTATAAGAAACTTCTATCAATACTCTAAAATAAATCTAGATCTACACATTCATACTAGAAGCACACATATGGATCAAGAGTGTTGCCCTCAATCTTTTATCTAAGTTTTTTGGGATTGACCTAGGAGAATACGTCTCTCCTTGTGACACAATGATGAATCCTTTCAATATATTTTTAAATACTTCTAATTTTAGTAGAGATAAATTAAGAGATCCGAGAAGCAAAGTTGTGCATATTATTAAATTAGATCTATAGACTTGAATCCTTCATAATGTACAAAAAATAATTTCTTATCCTAAAATAACATACTTTCATTCTTTCATTTTAATCTCAGAATATCCATATTTTAACACCAACATCAAACTTTATTTACTTGATTGCAAACTTATATATTTTTATTTATTATATTTACTTTTATATTTTTTATTTTAAAATACATTAACTCAAAAACTTCCATTTCCTAATCTAAATTAATTTAAACTAAGTTCTAAACTTTACTTCCTTTACTTGATCTTCTAACCTAAGATAACAAAACTAATATATATAGAGAGATTGATCTTAGAAAAGTTGTCACATATAACTATTTTAATCACATGAAGCTTTTTCATATCTCTTCCGGTATTAAGAGAGGATGCATACATATATATAACGCAATTGTTTGTGATGTTATGCACTTCAGAAAATTGTATTGAAAAAGAATGTTATTCTATAAATAATTTATTTTTCTAAGATGTCTGAATATTATATATATAGTAAAAGTTAAGGATTACATGTATGCAGCGAAAACGCTATACAAGAAATTACAAAAGTTTCTAAATCCGGAAGGTCAAAACAGAACACCATACCCTGAATACCAAAAGCTTCGAATTTTTATTTATTTTTTTTGGAAAATTAACATTTAATATAAATTTTTATTTATTAAATATATGATAATTTAAAATTTTAACAAGTAAAAGTATATATGATTAATTAAAAATTTGAGAAAGTAAAAGTTTATGATCTTTTAAAATTTTCTTATATAATTTACAATATAAAAAATACTTTAATATATATAAATTCTAAGTATAATTCATTTATCACTATCAATACAATTGACAATATTTAAATATAATTTATAATTAAAATAAAACTAAATCAAATGAGAACTGCTTCAATTTGATTTTGGTGGAATTGGATTATTAATTTAAATAAAATTAAACGATATTTTAATAATTGTGTGTCAATTTTTTATGCGAAATTATTTTAAAATTAAAAAATAAAACAAAATTAATTAAGAAGATCTAGTTTAATATGATTTTGGTGGAACTAGATTATTAATTTAAAATGAATAATTTAATATCATATATTTTATTTTTGTGTGATATTATTTTTAAATAAAAAAATTAATTTGATTTGATTTGAATTTAATGAAATTAGATAATTAATTTAAATTAAATTAAATAATATTTTAATAAGTTTATATTATAATTTTCATTTTTTGTGTAACAAATTATCTTTAAATAAAATAAATAAAAGAGAGAGTGTGTTATCAATTAAGAAATCAATCTATTTTTTTTGATAAAGGAAAAAAAGGGTTTTACAGGGACCCGAAGCCACAAAGTTTACAACAAAAAAAAAGGACAAAAAGTCTTTTGAATTAAACAATGCAAAGAAAGAAAAAACCTAAAATGAAAAAAAAACAACGGTCGACCAAAAATCGAAAGGACCACCAAAAGCCAATTGGTAGAACAAAAACTAGCGACAACTAATCGAGTCTTGAACTTTCTCGGTCCCGACCTCTAGATCCTGCATATCCGGACTCCTTCTTGAAAGTTTGAATCATCTTGTGAAGGGGGTGCCTTCTTTTTCAGATTAGCCCTAGTTCTCTTTGAAATCCCTATGTCCTCTTCACGGTTTTATCTTTAACTTCTTCCAAATCAACAACCAAGGACCCTGTTGTGCTTTATCCAGTTTTTCAGTCATTACGTTGATAATGATAGAATTATGTCTTGCCATTCTATTATTTTGTTTAGTGATTATCTTCACAACATTTTTTTTTTTTTCAAAGTCAATTTATATCCTTCTGTCCTTACCCGCATTGTCCTGGATCTCCTTACTAGCAATGTTCTCTTTACACTCTTCATCCTTCTTGCACAATGTGAAAACCTTAGCTTCCACTTCTTCCAATTTACTCTGGAGGGCCCAGTTTTTTATTTTCAAGTCAATAATTTCGTGAAAGACCCATTATGACTCTGAAGTGGTCCATGGCATTATTCCTAGCTATGCCCAAAAAATTAGATGTAGGTTCCCTATCAAGATTGAGGCAATTTTTAGTAGGGTCAAAGGCTCCAGGGGACCCAGTTCTATCATCTTTGTCCGTTGACGGGACAGAAGAGGAGTTTTTATTTGCATTGGGTTCCTTAGAATCAAGAGTATCTTTAGAGTAAGGAACAAGGTTTTTAACAGGGGATTTCTTTCTGGCACCTTTGGCTTTGGGGGTAGAACTTCCAGGCTCAGAAGCAAGGCAGACTTTAACAGGTTGGGGATTACAGACTTGGGTTTTCTTGCCAGTCTGGACAATGGGAGGGTCTAGAACCGTCCTTACCAGACTCAAATTAGATTTATTCCTTGAACAACTAGGTTCAGTGTCATCATCCTCAGAAGCCGAAGAGGCATCCGGGTTAGCAAGGACCGGCTTTTTTTGGAAATGTTCAAAAATTAATCTTATCAGACCAGTATGTAATATAGGATATCTTTTAGGGTTTTTCTTATGGTCTTCCAGACTGTTTCATAAGGAACAAAGTAAGTAGTAGGGGAGAGAAACCCTAACCTTATAACGAAAATAATTGAGCAAGGCAAAATGGTAGTTGTAGACCCTAGTGAACCGTCCATCCAAGGTGATATACTCCATAATGGTGTGAAGAAATTTTCTCCAAAGAGCTTTAATGGAGTCGGCCTCGACGTAACTATTGGAAACTTTCACAAGTTTCAATTTTTCCTTGTCTTTCTTCGAAAATCTAACCACCGCTTCATCAGAGAATTTCCTGTCCCGAAAAAATTTATGTCCTTCTGTGGGCATACCAGTCACTTCAGCGATGAGATTTTCATCAAGCTTAACTTTCCTGCCAAAAAGGGTTATTTCACCATTGTTCCAATTCTTCTCAAAAAACTATGTAGCTTCCTTATTAGACCCATAGAGTTTTTTCAGAAAAGGGAGTAAACCCCCACTTTTAACTTTGTTCCACACTTTAGTGTTTCTTGTGTGCATCTCGAAGCTTTCCAGCTCAACTCTTTTTCTTTCTCCTCCCATTTTAGCAAGCATAGTAATGCAATTGTAAACAGAGACGAAATCTTGGTGCAAAATGGTCCCACCAAGCCTATGAACCCACAAAGCATGCCGAACAAACTTACAAGACAAGCTAATTAGCTCGACCCCATGCAATCTAATGACCGTTCTATTGATCATCATGATTGAGGTGACACACATCCTTCCCATGTGAAGCATCATAGTTCAATAAGGCTCGGACATCAACACCTAAATCACTGATATTCAGCCATGTGCATTGTCCTTTACTTTTAACCCCTTCATTCGCAAAAAAATTTGCCACAGCATTGGCTTCTCTATAGGCATGGGATATCTTTATATTATCTTTATAGAAATCAATCTATTGTTATGATATTTAATAAAATAGTTTAAGAATGTGAGAAATTGATTTGAACTTCACAGTGAATTGTTTACCTATTTATAAGTTGAAATAAAACATAACTATATGTAATTGTAATAAAAGTATGTTAAGAATTCTAACTATACAATTAATATATTGTAACACTTCTAAAATTAAATAAAAAATCTAATTAAATTTTATTAGGATAATCATTAATTCATTTGACTATGAATACAAATAACATAGCTGCATAAGATCCATACCAATAATAAGAGATTAATTTTTATTTCAATATTAAAAAATTTAATAATGATAGATATAAATCAATTTGTTATTATATATAATATTTAAATTTATATAAAATATTTTTTATATTAAACTTACAAATTATTTAAAATTTATCTCTTTGAAATAAATATATAAAAAAAGTGTAGACCTATTACGAGACACAATTTGATTGACCTTAGCAAATCGTCACTTAATCAAATTTCAAAACTAACATTGCTCCTTTTTGCCATTTATTTGATTTGTTCATCATTTGAGATGTTATAATAACAATTGTCTTGGCATGTATATGTGTGTATGTATTTGAGTGTGTATGTCTATATATATGTATGTATGTAAGTATATGTGTGTGTTAACTTATATTGAACTTGTATCAATCTAATTTTTACAATCTTAATATTATGTTTCCTAATTCATCATGATGATGGATCATCAAGTGTGATCCAAAACAAAGATACAAAAATATATACACAATTCTACCAAAATTTTCACAAAAGATGGTACTAATTAGTTATTCTCATAAAATATATTTAAAATGTAACATTTATGTTGCTTCCTTTACTTGAACATCCATGCTATAATTATATTTTCCATAGAAAAAGAGTCAAATCTTCCTTTAAAGACTTAATTTATACACTCATTATGAATGAAAACTAAAAGAAGAAGATATAAAAGTTTGATATATGATTTGCTCTTCAAACTAAAAATGTATATTCACACTAATCTCTTAGTGATGTTCTCTACACATTCTTACATTTCATTATTAAAAAAATGTTTCTAAAATAAAGAAGTATATTTATGGTTATAAAATTAAACACTATTCTCATATCTAAAACAGCGTTCAACACAGAGCAACATAACATTTAACATAAAAATGATAAAGGAAAACTAAAAATATAATATTTATATATATTTTTTAAATAAAATTGATAAAAATTTGACTCAAGACTCTAAAATTGAATAAGATCATACGATTAACTCAAGACTATACGATTAAAACATAATAAAATATTTATAATTTTATATTACTAAAATTCACCCAACTGACCATTACAATTAACCACAATTCTTATCCAAAATAATATCTTAACACAAAATATCCAACATAATATCTAAACACAAAAAGCCCATGTACTCTCACCACGAGCATTGCTTGCTCCTCTTCTCCTGGGTAAAAATCCATGTTACAGACAAGATCGTTTAACTATATTAAAGTTAAGGTGGGAGTGGAGAGCCCACCATACCATACAAATGTAGTGAAGACATTGTATTACGATGGTGACTCTCAAAAGAGGATACAACTTTATCTATTAATGATTCAAGTTCCTGTTCGTATCGCCACCTGTTGGACGCGCACATCAAATACCCCACAATTTAACACACTTACTAGTTAAATAATTAGAGGATTTGGCTTTATGAATGATAGGTCCACGGAGCCAGGAGATTACGCACGCTCAAACAAAATTTTAATTCAGCGGATAGCGTGTAGAAATCGAACGGCAAGGTCCCAAGAAATGTGGAAACAATTGTAATTAAGAAAAAAGGGGGGCCATTCGAATCTTGAAAAGATAAAATCGAGAAATTTAATGAAGAGTTGCGATAGATTCTGACTTCCTTTTCTTTGAACTTTAAACTCTTTATATAAACTCTCTTGAGCATTTTTATATAAACCAAACTAGAATTTGTTCTACATAACAAGCCTTCATTGATTTTATTATATTTACGTAAAGAAACGGAAGATGCAAACTTTACGTACCTGAGTTTCTGTGAGTAGTATATATATATATGATGCGTGTAACAGCAAACAGCTTTTTAACAGTAGGGTCAGTCATGACGATTTTGCTCACTTAGAGTGAGCCAGCAAATCGTCAATAAGAAAATCTGAAATATCTGCAGCAACAGCCACAGCAGAAGTTGTTGACATAAAATCTTGAGCAGGGGCTGCTAAATTGGGAAACTCATATTCATGAACAAACTTGTCCACGAATAAATCTCCCGCGTCATTCCATGATGAAAATTTCTCAGGCTTTTGTTCTTCTTGAGCATTAAATGGTGTCTTTCCAGTGGAGTCTGTGAATGAAAGGGAGGAGGTTTGTGAATTGGCGATAATTTCCTCAACCTTGACAGAGATATTATTATCGCTGCTATTTAAACCGTTAGCAGCAACAGCCACCGCCATAGGGTCGTCAATTGCCAAACGATTCTTCTTTCGCGTTTTACGAGATAAACCCCCACTGATGTCGATAGGGAGACTTCCTATGGAACTTGACTGCGCCTCATTTGCGGCCGCCCGCTTCTGCTCGTAAGTTTGGTACTGTTGCAGGGAAATTAGGGTTGCTTTATCTATGACTCCGTTGCCGCCGCCGCCGCTGCTCCGAGAAGAAGATGTCGCTGCGCCGCCGCGAATATTTAAAGCCTTCAAAGCGGAGCGCGGCGAGAGGCACTGATGCTGGTTGTCCCGATCCTGTTGTTGCTCATTATTACGGCCGCCTTGCCGGATTTGCATGGACCCGCCGGCTTTGCCTTCTCCGGCAGCCTGGAACGAAGCAACCGGTCGTGGCTCTGGAATTGTCCCGTTTAAACGCCTCAAGTAAAGCCGGTACTTCTGTGCAAGAGAAAAAATAACAAAGAAAACTTTTGGTTTAATTTTTCTAGACACCTCTATCAGCAATTTCTTTAAGGTTTTTAGTACCTGTAAATGGCTCGCAACGTTCTCCCGAGTGAGCCCCTGCACTTTCATGATTTCTAATATCCTCTTAGGAACCGCCTCTGCAAATACACAAGAAACAGATCAAATGTCGGTGGCGGAAAGGCCAAATCTGATGGCTAGTCATCGGTAGAGGATAAACTTTCAATACACCTTTTTTTCAACTTCACCGCCAAGAACATTTATTTCAATATAACTGGAGGTTTTTTCCTAGATATCTGTCTGATTCTTTCGTTTTATGTAAAAAATTAATTTAAATGAAATATATGCAGACATAATAAAGATTAAAGCTTACTGTCGATATGCAACTGGTTTACGGCACTGACAAACTGTTGATGGAGCTGAACGGTCCAATGTACACGAGCCTTCTTGAGGCCGCTGATATCTTCAATGATGTGCTCCGTGTCGCTCTCCTGAAGTTGAGCTTGATCTTTTCTCTTTTTCGAACAACACTCGGCAGAATCCACTGTTCTCCCGCCATCGGATAAAACACCTCCCATACTGTCGTCCCACAGATAAGTACTTAACTTACAGTGCTGCTGGTACTGCTGTCGATGCCTCCTCCGAACAACATGCTGCCAAATGTTGCGTAGCTCCTCCATTCGAATCGGCTTTATCAAGAAATCACAGGCGCCATGCGTTATGCCTCGCATTACCACGCTCGTTTCTCCCTTTGCAGACATCACTGCATAGAGAAACCCGAACATTCCCTGTCACCGATTGACAGATCAAAAAATAAAAGCTACGGCGATGTTTTCAGAAATCACAGACACATCTCTTATTTTCCTTAGGGTTTATAAGCCTCATCTCCAAATGCATCACTTCATTTTAGCTTTTATTAGGTTTTCAACTCTCCAAAGAAAAGCGGCACCGACAATACTCACATACTACTGGCAAATCTGACTCCAACTCGGCGATCTCCAGTAATTTAAAGCCGTCGTCTTCCTGCAAATACACTTCGCACATAACCATATCGAACCTGCCTCTGCTCTCCGACAGCAACGAAACTGCTTGCGATACGCGCGGACACAATGTCACTGGAGCAACCATAACAAACACAGTTTAGTCAATATGATGATCTTTTATTAAATCCAGGATATCAAACGAAAGAACTCGTTTATATTTGTCCAGATTGTTCAGCAAGCATATTTTGATTAATATTTGTTCATAAACAAAAATACACTTTAAAATTCCTTTGGTCGAGCTTAAATTTCTGCAGAATAGAGTTTTTGTAAAAAAAATATCTGGTTACTTTCCGTCCTACACAGGTTTTCTGTATCTTACACTTCACTTACGAATCGTCTATTTCAGACATTTTTTGTCTTAAAGATACCTTCTTCCAGACCAGAGAGATGTTTGAAAGCAAATCCATGTCCTTCGGTTTATTAAGCATCCCAAACCCTAAGCAGCATTTAAAGCCACGGTATATGCATCTCCGCTTGCACAATTTCCGGCAGGAAAAGGGAAAACTAGCAGAAAAATGGACTGTAAAAGGAAAAAACAAGAGAGAGAGGGAGAGACAAAGAAACCCCATGAAGCTCACCATTGTACTGGCATTGCAGAAGCATTCTCTCCAAAGCCGCAAGACACAGAGGATTGTCATCAACAACCAAAACCCTCAATCCCTTGGGACTAAATTTCTCAAGTCGCTGCTGCCGCTTCTTCTTCATTGACAAGGTCATCATTCCCTCCTCTGCGCGAGCAGACAACATTTCTCCACTTGTCCACCTTGCCAAGAGAATGGAGAATGCTGATGCTTTCCTTTGATGTTGGTGGGTTTGCAATTTCCATGGGATGAGACTTCAGCGAAGGACACGAATACACCATTGCTATAACAAGCACTTCCATAAGCGAGGCATCTTTTAGCTGTCTCCTCTACATTGGTCCAACGCTCGTCACCTTCAATTCCCACCCCGAATTCGAAAACGACCTTTCGGAAAAACAATAAAATAAAAACTACCTAAATTACTAAGCCAAACATCTCATAATTATGGATAATCGATAATGCCGCACGAGCTCCGATAAACCAAAAACTGACCACAAAAAGCTTACTTATGCTCACCAGTACATCAAATCGACGGTTTGAATTCACCCGCTAATCGTACAAATAAACTCCGCACCGTCGATTAGATTTATTGCCTTTTATGGTGTCCGTCTTTTCGATTACTTCCAGTTTCCTTAAACAGCAACAGTCGATGTGACGTCTCGCCGGCATTTTCTATTCCGACTCCATTTCCCGGTGGACAAATGGCGCACAAAAGAGACGCGCTTAGCCTTCCGCCGCAATAAACCCTATTTCACGGACTGTCGCCATTTTTAAAAGATAGAATTGCTGCACACAGTTTCAAAATTTCTCAGGAAATAATAGTGGTTTCCACTAAATTAAAAGAAAAAGGACATAGCCTACTGACCTGCTGACCACCTGCAACATTTTTATGATCTTATCCCTTAACAAGGGCGAGGTGGGGACGGTAGATTGTTTGACGAGGCAGCATTAGGTCTCCCGATGTGTGGGAAGAAACGGTTCTGGAAAAGACACGTCACATAACAGATGTTGGCGTTGGAATAGCCCGGTGACGTGAGTAGGTAAGCGGTCGATGGGGGCGCGTAGTCCTATGAAATACGTGTAAAAATTTGAGCCCCTAGTTTTGTCTAGGTATCCGGCGCTTTCCCTGAGCCAGCAAACGGCGACCTCTTGTAGGTAATTGTTTAGAGATTTACGATACCGTCGAATGCTTTCAAATCAAGAACATCGGGCGTCATGCAACACATCGATTAGAAAACGAAATAAGCAAATCTGTAACGTACCCTAGATGTTATTACGCACGAGCTTTACATTTGTAACGGGGAAAATCCTTTTGGTCCCACGGTAATTGGGTTATCTTTTATCTATTGACGAGTGTATATGAAACAGTCTAGAGTCTTAACTATTCCTCATCTTTATTTATGTTTGTACAAAATTAGCTAATCATTTGTGTGCATGTGGAGTTGAACTTAATAATAATATTGTTTCATTTTCACAGTGAATCTTAACTTTTCTGATTAATCCATTATTCCTCATCTTTATGCTTATTTGCAGGTACAAAATTAACTAATCATTTGTATGCATGTGGAATTGAACTTAATAATACTGTTTCATTTTCACATAGTGAATCTTAACTTTTCTGATTAATCCATTATTCTTCATCTTTATTCATATTTGTAGGTACATAATTAACTAAATATTTGTGTGCATGTGGAATTGAACTTAATAATAATACTGTTCCATTTTCACACAGTGAATCTGAACTTTTCTGAACTTTTCTGGTTAATCCATCATTCCTTATCTTTATTCATATTTGCAGGTAAAAAATTAACTAATCATTTGTGTGCACGTTGAATTCAACTGAATAATACTGTTTCATTTGCACACAGTCTAGCAGTCTTCTCTGATTAGTCTATTGTTTCCTATCTTTATTCATATTTGCAGATTCAAAATTAACTAATTATTTGTGCTCATGTGGAATTGAACTTTAAATTAGGTTCTTCTCTCCCTCTTCTATTAATTGTTATAAGTGAATTATTTCAATTTGTATGTTAGAGAAGTTTATCTAAGAAATCTATGAGAAAATCTAAAAATCAAATGTAAAATAAAAATAGGTATTATATCACCATTTGAAAAGCATATTGCATGATTGTATGTCATCCTCAATCTTTGTTCATCATTATTGAATCAACCTATCTAGAGGCTTGACCAAAGGAGAACAATTCCTTATCTAACAAGTTCCCAAACAGTGTCTCTCAACACCATTTCCTAAACTTGGGTATTTAAGATCAAGACATTTGAACATTTTATAATTATTAGAATTATGTTAAATTCACTTTTGCATGTGTGAATTTTCTTTCATGATCTATGCCAAGATTAGATTCATAGGTGTAGCCTTGAACCTAACACTCAAAAGGAAATTTTATTATCCAGAGATTATTATTTGATAAATCCATATTAGACACATTGTGCACCAAAGAGGACATAAATAGGTTCTTAGGGTCATGACAGAGTTTGATATCTTGAAAAAAAGACTAAAGACCAAGGCTTCATGTGTAAGGCTCCATGTGTATGTAAGATCAATCTTGAGAGTGGTAATTGTTAACAAGACCCATTTTGGCTAAGAAAGTTCACTCAACGAGGTGTTTGTTTGACTAAGTGTGTTTGGGATAGTGTTTTGATAGTGTGTAAGATGTATTGTTGTTTTGAATGGCGTCCAATGATGTTTGTAATGTTGTAATTTTGTAGATATTTAAATTGTTACACATTAAAACTTGTTCAAATTGAATGTTTGGAAATGTATTCATTATGTGTAAAGTTGTCCTAAGGTGAAAGACCAGTAGTGTGTCCCACTTTTCAACCTTATTGGACCATAAGAAAATCAATATTTCAATATTCAACATGTTTATCGATTATAGATCAAATAAACTATCAAGAATTAAAAGATGATAAAAAATAGAGATTTGTGTAGTTTTCTTTGTAGGTTTAATTTGTAATTAAAAAAATACCTTCAATTATTTTTTAGTTTTTTATAACAAAAAAGTATTAAGCTATGTCATTATTTGATAGTGAGTAACATTTTATTATAACACATAGCTTTTAATACAAATAATATTTTTTAAAAAAATCTTGGAATTAGATTATTAACTCTAATATCTAATACATAGATATTTTTTGGTAACTATTTTTATTGAATATTATCTTTATTGACAATTTTTAAATTGGTATTAACAAAAATTTAGACCTACATATTATTGTAATACATTCCTTTTTGCATATTTATTGAAATTGATTTTTTTTTACATTGAACCAAGGATTGTAGTGCACATTTTAAAAAATTGACCTAGCTTCTCATTTTTCTAGTGTCTTGAATAAACATGTTTTTTATTTTTGTAATAGATCTATCTTGTTTATAAAATGGAAAATATATTAAAAAATAATATATATCATTTTTTGAAAAACTAATTCTAATGGCTATGTACACATAAAAATTGTAGAAAATTGGAGAGCATAGATTGATATATATTTTTTACATTATGAAAAATATGGATCCAAAGACCCTTAAATACATATGTGGATAGGTGTGTCTCTTATATGAGACATGAATCTTTGTAATTAAATAAATTTTATATTTAACACCCCCCATAAAAAAAAAATTATCACACAACTTAACTAGATGATGGAGGTCATCTATAACAAATAGGTTGATTAGCTACCCATGTACAAATGAAGAATATTCAAAACCAATGTCTTCTTGAAATTATATAAAAGCTTATCCTTCTTCTGAATAACCTTGATTACTTTTGTCCATCATTATCCATAGTAAGGCCCATTCTTTATAGTTATATCAATAAAGGAAGTGAAGCATTCCCAATGATCTTTGCAATAAAAAAAACTTCACAGTTTTATCAACTATCTTTTTGATCAATTTCAACAATGATCTTTGTGACCAAAACCTTCAATGATCTTTATGATCAATTTCAACAATGATCTTTGCGATCAATTTCAAAAATGATCATTACGATCAAAACCTTTAATTGATCTCTATAATCATTTTGAACAATGATCTTATGATCAAATTCTTCACAAATTTAACAATGATCTTTGCAATCAACACTATAAATAATGATCTTTGCAATCAATGTTACAACCATTCAACAATTATCTTTGTGGTCAATAGTACAACTTTTAGGTTCAACAATGATCTTTGTGGTCAATAATACAAATTTTAGGTTCAACAATGATCTTTGGGATCTATATTACAACCATTCTGTATATATGAGTGCTCCAACTTCAAATATTGTACCACTAGATGGATAGAATTCAATTAGCCTTTATAGTAGTCAAATTCATAGATTAAACTATATGGTTTCTAGGATGATATCTAGCCTTACATGATTTGTTATTTTGTCTGACATGAGAATATATATGCTTGTGTACAAAATTTTGAACATATTTGTGACCTTTTTCCAATTAGATACACCAATCCATCCACAATCCATCTATATACTATATTTTAGAGGTTGATTTTTCCACTTTTTGTTCCAACACAATTTCTTAGAATGATTCTTCAATCCAAAGATACTACAAGGATGAAGATCCCAACACAACTCTTTTTTATGTCCATGCCTATAACAATGAGAACATTGTACATGCATTGTATTTTTTTAGATAATTTGTTTGAACTTGTAACACTTGTAACTCTATTTTTATTTCCACTAGCATATCCAAGGCCTTCATTCTTTGGCCTTACTATTGGCTCAATGGGATCTATAGTTTCTTGTCCATAATTTCTCAAACCTTTTCCCTCGAATCCCATTCTTTTCATTATCTTAAACCAATTTTTTTTTAAGAACATCCTTTCTCATTATCCTTACAACTAGTAAGATTTGTAGATTCAAAAATATTACTATCTTCCTTACACTTTTTATTAAAAGAGGCTTTAGTTATATCACATTTATCAAAAAAATCATCTAATGAGTAAAAAATCACTTGTATCACATGACACATTACATAGTGTAGGTTTAGACTTTAGACACTGATTTTCCTTTACGTAATCTTCAAGCAATTGCTCGAGTTTAGAATATTTTTTGAACTCTCAATTTTAATATATCTTCTTTTTGTGACCGATTTTTTATTTCTAATTCTTCATTTTTCTTTTTACTTTTCTCAAGTTCTTCTTCCAAAGTATTATTTTTACATATTAAGTTTTTTATTTACTTTTCTTTCTCTTTTACCAATCTTTCCCATTAGAAAATAAGCTCCTTATATAGTTAAAATTTAACCACAAAAATAATTACTTATGTAATACTTGATGAGAATTGATTTTGGTGGATTTACCGCCTTCACTCTTCCATGATTTGAAATGATCTGCCACTTACTTTTTACATTTTCAAACTTAAACTTAAAAAAATATTAAATAGACTTCATCAAATGTTGTGAAAAAATTTAGGAAAATTTGTGATCACATTTCTTTTTTTATCAAATATAGATACACTTTCTTCTCAGGTTACAATCTCTTCCCACTTGTTTTTTTTTTTCACGCGCAATTTTCTTCTCAAATTGATGACTTTATACTAATTGTGATGGCTTATTAATGTAAGTACATATAAAAATTTGTGATTATCTTCAACAAATCCATATATTCATGCATTAAATGCCATGGGGGTAGGGGGCCTGGCTCGATTGGCTAAAGCATCCTATTGCAAGCAAGAGGTCACGAGGTCTAATCTCCCCCCAAACCCATGCTACCAGAGGGCATGTTGCGCTAGCGCCACTGGTCATGTGAAAAAAGTTTACCAGGGGCACTGCAATTTATAGGGTTGACCAATTCCTGCAGTCTAAAAAAAAATGCATTAAATGCCATACAACATCTTCAAATATATCATCATGAATCTTATATAATGCACTCTCTTCAATGATATTTTTATATCTCTAATTACAAAGAACGTATTAACTCTTATAAATCCAATGAAAACCCTTTAATGAGCTACAATCAACCACCTTCCTACATTACCTCAAAATATTTAATATGAAATGATTGATACCAAAGATTCATATGAAAGACTACAATATTCTCCTTCACACTAAACATCAAATATAAATGAGATAAATTTGATGCCACTTTTTTAATATTTTCCTCAACTTGCATAAGTTATTAAGAATAAATCAACAACAAATTTACCTTGGATAGGAGTATGATGGTTTGTACATTAGTAATAAGGATGCACCAAAGAATTATGAAACTTGATTCTAATAGTGGTGGAGAGTTTTGAAATTAAATTTGGTTAGTGCAACTTTGACATTCAAATTCTTGATCTCCTCACACACAGATTGTAGGAAATTTTTCAAATAATAAAAAAATGCCTATCTCACCATAGTTTTACATGCAAAAAATTATGCATTGGTCCTCCTCAAAACACAACAAACTTATATCAAACACTTAGCAAACTGCCACTTAGCATCAAGCCTTTCTCATTTATTTTTTAGATATTTACTCCAACTTTACATAGGTAACACACAGGCACAAGGAATCAATAATGCTCTGATACCATGTAGAAAATTGGAGAGCATAAATTGATATATGCTTTCTACATTATGAAAAATATGGACCCAAAGACCCTAAATACATATATGGATAGGTGTGTCTCTTATATGAGACATGACTCTTTGTAATTAAATAAATTTTAAATTTTAACAAAATTTGTCTCCATAAGATTTTGTTTGACCCTTGCATGTTTTATATTTTGATAAATAAAATTACATGTGGATAGGAGAAGAAAAGACTATCACATTGATACTATATGTCACACCTCGATTTTTCTTGCATAAACTTTATTTGATAATAAATGGAACTAGATGAGACCATTGGACAATATGTGTTGAAGCATGGATTAATGTATTTTCGTGGATGATAAATTAGATGTTATTTTAAAATACATGCTATTGTGATTAAAATAATGATGAATTATTATGATGTGAATATTTTGAAATTATGGATTATGATTTTATGAGCTAACCTATTGACAAAATATTGAGTGCAAATGAGAGTAAGAACATGTTGAAGGCGAGAACATGGTTGAGGTAGAGATGACCTAGCCACCTAATGATAGTCGGCATGATGGAAATCCTACGCACACACTCACGTAGTTGCATTCATCTTGCATTGTGAATGATTGTGTTGTGCATTGTGTTATCATGAATGTCATTTCCTATTGTGTTATGATTTAAATAATGACTATATGTTTTATGGTTGATTTGTTTGCGAAAATTAATTTAATTGAAAATAAAATATTTTATTTTCAAATCTTTAATAATGATAAATCTCGCAATTTATATTTTTATATATAATAATATAATTAAGACATTATTATTTATATATATAAATAGCTATAAATAGCTTACTATTAAAAAAAATGAAACATTTAATTAAATAAAATAAGTTTTAAATTCCATTGATCTATATGATCTAGATCATGTGATCCTAGTATGAGGAGGAAAGTTCAGTTCTAAAAATAGAGGCTCTAGAGTTGAATACTTTGCATGAAAATATGAAAACCATTAAAAAGAGAGTTCAAGGAAGGAGAAGGATGTCTATTTTTTGGATATCATTATGGGAAACGACTGTGGGCATGGGATTGTAGTATTAGAGAAGATTGGTTACTTAGATTGGAGTTGTGAAGAGATTATCATGGCAAAGAGGAGAAAACCATTAACGAAGGACTGAGAAAGAGGTGATTTTGGGCGTTCCCTTTTAATTCTCCAATATCACAACTGAGGAATTGCATTTCTAGGTAGGTTATATATTACATGTGGTGTTATTGAGGCATTGAATTATATTCGCATACATGAATTCTTATGATATTTTGTATAAGAAATAAAAATACAACTTAAGCTAATAACCATTCTTTTAGATCCAATAATTCCCATGATCTAAATATAGGTATTTTCTTGTGTGTCATAATTGAATATACTCCTGCAATGAAGTTTATGACTAGTTTAATCTTGTGTTCGACCTACATTACAAAGTAAGGTTTTAAACAAATTGTGCATGTTCTGACTTAATCACTTCCTTGCTTCCTACCCATTGCTCCAAACCAAATCAAGTAGCTCTTTTATCTTCATGGTTGGCATGTGCAATCCATTGAAGACAACATAGATCTATGGCTGTTTAAAAAAAATGCATTGAATTATTGCGTATAAATGCAGAGATAACAACCATGCATATTGACTTTATTATTATTTACATATGTGCATATATATGGTGTGAGTTTATTATACCTGTATTAATGAACAATTCATGACTATAAACCATATGTGAATTCTTGTTGCTATTATAAAACCACTGAGCTATTCCATAATTTCAATATATTTAAAACAATAGTATATATAAAAAATATATTATCATGAAGTTAATACTGATAAACATTTTATTTCTATTGTGATGATTTCACAGTAAAATGTAAAATTGAATATATATGAAACTATCATTTAATTATTATGGATCTGATTCCTTTACTGTATATGTTATGAACTAGTTTCTTGTGGATTTAATCTACATGACATCAAATATTAGTTAGTATTGCATGCACATTAAATATTGCATGAAATTGAAAAATATCATTAGTTAGAGATCAAATTGCCTGTCAAAAAGTGAATTGCATGTCAATTATACATTTAACCAAATCATTGTGCATGAAAGAATTAAAATAATAAAATATCCTCATATAATCATTTTACATGAAAAGAAAAAAAAAATTATCACTGGATATATGCATGTTATTTTTTTCTATATGTGAATTTGGTTTACCATCTAGAATTGGGTATATTAAGTATTTAGTGTGCAAGTAAATAATATTGAATGGAGGAATGTAAAGTGCTATAGTGAGGCAATGATAAATGTTTAAAGTTGTTGATAATGTTGAAAACCATGCACAACATAATGGTATCTAAAATGTAGTGCCATAATAGGTGGAGTAAGCAAATAGAAGTCTTGAATCAACACGGGAAACTAAATAGTAGCATGAAAACTTTGTCAAACCAGAGTTGGCTAAAGCTTAAGAAGGTAGACGACTTGCTTAGCAATTAGAAAACTTGTGGATATACATTGCTATGTTTTGATTCAGTAAAAGAGTAATTGTTGTCACTTGAAAAAGGGTGGCTCATCCATTTTAAGAAGATGGAAATGAGAGGACTGTTTATATGTGTTACAAATTATGAGTTTAAAACAACCACATTTCATTTTAGATGGCTGAGTCGACGCGTTTTTAGTTTGTTGTTGAAGTGGTGGTAGAAAGGAGAGAAAAGGTGGTGGATTTAGCAACTTATTTGTAGCATTAAGTTTCTCATATTTTGGTATAAGTAGAGGCAACTTCTCTACCTTTTGTTACACTCATTCATTTTGATTTCTTCTTATTCATTCATAATTCTACTGTAATTTTCTATGCAAGTGTGTAGTTGAGTGCTTTTAGTGAGAAAAAGAGTTTGTTTTGTCAATTTGCAATGGTTGATAGTTTTGTGAGAGGCTAGAATTGGAGATAGGCTGAGCATAAAAGGAGAAAAATGTGTGACTATAAAATTAAGCTTAGGGAGAAGTATTTTCAATGGGAGCTATAATTCCAGGCATGATGATTTTACTTCTTTATTAGATTTTATGCTAAAATCATATTCGAATGCAAGTATTTGAGGAAAGATGAATTATATGTGTCTCGAGCTTTCTTGCATGAATTTTGATGGATTCTTATTTTGGGTGAATTTATATGATCTTTGATGATTTCTTAAATTGGTGAAACCTTATTGGTTGATTCATGTATATTATCCACTATGTTGGAGATACGTATTTGTGTTTACTAAACAAGGTAACCATAGAGTATTAATATAATACCTAGGTTGTTATAGACCTTATGAACGCTTACATGTAATATGGGAAATGATATTACATTGAAGTGCTATCATGAACTTATTAGCTTATGATGCTAGGTAAACCTTTGTGGATAATGAGGTTAGTAATACAATGGGAATGACAGTATGATAAACATATCATCATTGATAGGTTGTGATGTTATGCAAACCATGTTGATAGTCTATATTTGTTTGATTACTCATATCTCCTTGAAGGTAGGGGAAAAATCTTTTCCCTAGGGTTAGGGTGTATACTTTATTAGTATATCAATATTCAACAATAGGGTTGAAAAACATATATTCTGATTATGCTATTTTCTTATTCTTGACTAAAAGTCTAGATTCCTATTCATGAAATTATAGAAGAGAACTTACATTCTGGCAACCCAAAGACGTATTGTGAAGAGGACTATGGGTGCAGAAGCACAAACTCATCACAAGTTGATAATGTCCTCTAGTTTAGATATGAATGTAGTGAACATTGTAAACATGTGAATATTTGAGTCATATTGTAAGAGATATTTTATATTACTTTTGATTGAAGTCATTTATTGTTGAAATCATACTTTTGAATTGAAGTCATTTATTGTTGAAATCATACTTTTGAATTGAAGTCATTTATTGTTGAGATCATACTTTTGAATTGAAGTAATTTATTAATGAGATCATACTTTTGAAATGAAGACACTTAATGTTGTGACTATATGTTTTGAAATAGATTCACTTAATGTTGCGATGTTATGATTACCCGTATGGTTAATTAGGTTTTTCCCGGGGTTAGGATAATCCATGAAAAAGGGAGTAACCTAGTTGGTCACTTAGTATGTGTGCATGTATGGTTAACTTGGTTATTCCTAGGGTTAGGATAATCCATGGGAAAGGGAGTAACCTAGTTAGTCAGTTTGTTATGTCATCACCTTTTGGTTGAAATTATATTATGAATGGAAAGAGTATGTACGATCATTTACCAAATCGAGCTAAGGGGTGGGTGAACATACGAATTACACTCAAAGTACTGGGTGTTGAATTCTTTGGCCAAAGTGGTGTATGTAGCCATTGTTTACACTATCAATTCAATGTAATCCAGGTTTGCATATTGGGTAGGGAATGCCATACATGTAGGTTGTATCCAATGTATGGTAGCTCTAGATATGTAGTACACAACACCATGCTTAGGAAGGCTAGTATTATGAGGTTACCAACCCAATCTCTTCATCGAAGGGAAGGCCATCTTACTAGTCAGGGAGATTTGTAGGGACCGTAGTAAGTTTGTGGTTGGTGAAAAAGTGCTTGAGTAATACTCTCCCTCATATAGTTGATGGTTGGGGTTTGAGGATGTATGCACTGGTATTGGGGGCAACTAGAATGTATGCACCAGTAATGGTGATATCTAAAATGTATGCACCAATGTTGGGAAAATCTAGGATGTATGCCCAAGAAGGGACATCTGGACCATTTATATCTCTATTTCATTAAGCTCTTGGAATCTATGTATGTATTCATGTATCTCTATGTTTATTGAAATTGTAAATGGAAAAATGCTATCATTACGTGGGATTATGTAATGTGGAACTGTTACTTGGGATTTTGTAATGTTTCTTTGTAAATGTAATGGGAAAGTTTGAAATGGAACCTAAAATTATTTTTTATAAAGATATAGGGTCATGTAGGGTCCCTTCACAATAACCTCTCTCAAAATTTTAAAATTTTAATCTATTTGGTCATGGAGACAAGTTTTAAGACATAAAATGTATCAAATGCATTGAATATTTAAGTTGCAAGGTTACATTATTTTTGTTTTTGCATCGTGGGTCCAAACTAATAGTGTCGACATGTCTGATTGGAAATTTTCATGTTATTCGAGATCCTATTTTGCACCTCAACTTGCCTGATCATTCCAAACTACATTGTGTCGGTGTTTTCTCTTAAGAGCCTTAAGTGCCAAAAAAGTGTCAAACTTTGATGAGTTGTTTCTTGGAAACCGTGACACCTAAAAAAAAAAATTCTAAAGTTATAGGGTCATGTAGGGTCCCTTCACAATAAAATCTCTCAAATTTTTAAAATTCCAATCCATTTGACCGTGGCAACAAGTTTTTTGTCGTTGCAAAAAGCATCAAATGTATTGAAGAAAAAGTTACAAGGTACTACATTTTTCGTTTTGTGCATCGTGTGATCAAATTGATAGTGTCAAAACATCTTGGTGGGTGGGTTTATACTATGCAAGTTCCTATTTTGCACCCTAGCTTTCCTGGTCATTCCAAACTACACTACGTCAATGTTTTCTCTTATGATCCCCAAGTGCCAAAAAGTGTCAAACTTTGATGAGTTGTTTCTCAAAAACCATGACACCTACAAAAGTTTTGTCTAAAGCTACAAGTTCATGTAGGTTCCCACCACAATAACCTCTCTCCAGATTTCATATCTCCAAACCATTTCACCAATGGTGACAATGTTTTAGATGTTGCAAAAAGTGTCAGTTGTGTTCAATAAAAATTTATCAGGAGGCATTTAAATTACATTCTTAATCTTGTGGGACTAAATTAATAGTGCTAACATGTTGGGGTGGGTAGTTTTATGCTAGAAAAGGTCCTATTTTGCACCCCAAGTTTCTCGATCATTCCAAACTACACTATGTCAATGATTTATTGTAAGAGTTGTAAGTGCTAAAAAGTGTCAAACTTTTGATAGTTTGTTCCTCAAAAAACATGGCATGTACAATTTTTTTGTATAATGCCATAGGCTCATATAGGGTCCCTCCATAATAACCTCTCTCAGATTAGCATATATCCAAGTTGTTTTACCATGGCAACAATATTTCATATGCTACAAAAAGCATTAGTTACATTCAATAAAAAGTTCTCAAGAGGCATTTTTTACGTTGTTCATATCATCAGTCTAAATCGATAGTGCCAACACATTGGGGTGGGTGGATTACTACTATTAGAGGTCTCATTTTCATACCAAAGCATCTTGATCCTTTAAGCTAAACTAGACCAACAAAATTTCTTAAGATACCTAAGACCAAAAAATTTTAAGCTTTTGCATGAGTGTTCTCTCAAATTATGGCACCTACAAATGTCTCGTGTCTTTTGTTCACCCTAGACCTGCCACTCTTTCATATGCTCATAATAGTAGAAAACTGTACTTGTCATATATTCTCATATTTAGGTTAATGCCCTTCTCCTCTTAATAATTGTCTATTAATAACTTTTTCATAAGAACCTTCAAACATTGGTATCTTCAATTATTAGTTCCCTTGAATATGCATCTTCATAAGTTATATTTTCAAATCCTAATCACTCTTACCAATACCAAGTAAACTGTCCTACTTGGCATATTTTCTCGTGTACCTTTTTAATGAATCAAAAGGGGTTTTACAACTTCACGCATATTTTTAGAATGCATAATAGACTCACACATATTTTGAGAATTCATAATAGATGCTAGCAATTTAAACATGAGGCTCTTATAAATCTTAACAAAGACCTATAAAAATGTCAATGAAACCTCAAGATTCTGTAACTAAGAGGCAAAGTTTCACATTCTTATGCTTGCATTACTAGAGAATAATGATTCCCAAAGTCTATATAATGTTTCCATGATTCCTTCACTTACCATGGATACATCTCTATGTGAGACTATTGTATTACAGGTTTCTAAGGAATTGAATCACAAAAAATAGTGAGAATGAAAAAAGAGAGTTTTTTTCTTTGTTGAAACCAATATCAAGGGCTAATATCTCCATCAATTCTTATCCTTGTGATGCTTGAAACAACCTTGGGTACCATAATAATATGCATGCTCAAGTGAAGAGATCCCAAAGATAACAAGAAACCCTAAAATGCTTAACCTCTCCTAATGAAACTCAAACTTTCATTGAAGACCTCCCTCCAAAAACTCATGCACATAGATTCTTGACCAAGTAAAGGAATTTTTGACAAGGTTATAGTATTTTATAAATTTTAACTTATACTAAGACTCCTTTATAAAAGTGAAGATATGGCCTACAACCTTGAAGATTCCTGATCACATGGTAGTAAATGAATGATGCCAACACATCTAGGTAGGCAAGGTGCTACTACTAGAGGCATTTTAGTGTCCAAGGATACTAATCATTTCAATACTACAACCAGAAAGTATCTTAATAACCCTAAGAAGTGCCAAACTTTTGCATGACTATTATCTCAATTATGGAATTGAAGAATGTCTCATTTTAACCTGGGTGATCCCACAATACTGGTTTACAATTTTTGGCCAAACTGGACATTGAACTAATTTTTTTTAACTAAATCTTCACTTTTGGGCACCTATAGCTGCTAAACCATGAGGAATTTGAAGATGATGTGAACTAGTGATTTATGAAATTTTGTCTATAGATTCTAAACATATATTTTTTTAAAAAAATTGAATCAGATTGCATTTCTTTTTCCATCTCCTTCGAAAACTAGTTTTTATCAATAAACACCATTTTTAAGGAGTGGTGCTCACCGTATACAATATAAATTTTTTTCTATGAAGGATAAAATTCTAATTTTCTTGAATTTAGATTTGTAACTACGATACCTAACAAGTTCATTTGGTTTCATACTGTCTTATTGAATATTTTTTCCTTAATCAAGTTTTGAAGTCAAACCAATTACAATTCAAACATAGGCGGACCGTATACAACATATTTTTTTTTGTATGTATTGAAATTCAATTTTTTTTTTACTGGATCAAGGACATCAATACCTTGCCCAAACATATTTTTCAAAATTTTATTTTGATAATCTACTATTTTTTCCAAATGTGGAGAACAAAGAGCTTGATTTTCGGTGAAAAACCTATGTTCAATTAAACTAAAAAAAATACATAATAAAACCAAAACATATTAAAATTTTATTCGATGGATAGCTCGTTCTGAGGACTACCATCATCCAATTGGGCCTGTGAAGTCTCCTACATTTTCATCCTCAACCCGAGCTTTGAAGGGAAAAATTTTGTAGAACTTTGGTGCAAGAGGGGGAGAAGGGGGAAAAAGGGGGTTTCACTCAAACCCCCCTTCGAGCGAACACCCCTTTTTTCAAAATTTTCCTTTGTTTCCATTTGTAGAGAAGGGGGATTCAATACTCATGATTTCTCTTCATTTAGAGAGCCTCACTGGGTGAACTACTCTAGACTACCTCAGGAACAATGTGAAAGTTCTAGAATCTGAAAGAGCAAGTCACAAAGATTGTTTGGACAAACTAACAAGCTCTCGGCCAAAGAACGACAACGTGAAATATGGATGACAGTGTGGCGCGCTGTCATCCTAGAGTTGCGTTGGTGTCTTGTACGAACTAGAAAGTGAGAATATCATAGAGAATAGGTAAATGACTACTACTACCCCAATTTCTAGGAACTTTTAGAATGCAGAAAAGTAATAGAAACTAATGGAACTAAAATAAAGTGAAGAAATGATAGAGATAAGGAGAAGAAAGGAAATAAAATGCTCACAACAATCCAAGTAATGAAGCCTCTAGCTAGTAGATATCTTCAAAACCTACATGTGTAATATCTAGAGAAATTATTGGGGTTGTATAGGGGTTTGCCTCAGTCAAACCCCTATTTTGGTGTTCCCACCTCCACGGAAAACCAAATAGAAAGAGAGAGAGTGACCGAAATGGAAAAAAGCGTGTGGTGAAAGCAAAACCCACTCAGGAGTAGAACCTGCACCACCAAGTATGAGTGATAAAAGCAATCCCCTCTCAAGGAGGAGAACCAGTATCATAGAGTATGAGATGCAATAGCTGGGGAATATGGAATCAAAAGATGCTCACAAGCATGAAATAAGGGAGATGAAGCTGCAAGATCCAAAGGAGCTACAAAGAGGGAGACAGAGAGTTGTAATTTAAGCCAAGAGTGTGTTGCAAAGAGGTGCAATGAGAGCTTGAGAGTGTTGTAGAAGGTTGTTGTAACAAACAAGAGAGTTGTGCAAGAAAGAGCAAGAGGGGAGAAGAAAAAGCTAGAGGCTAGAATGAAGCTAGAGAAGTGCTAGAGAGAAGTTAGAAGAACTTAGAAGAATGGAGCTAGAAGAAGTTAGAGAGAAAAATGAACTGAAAGGATAGCTTTTAATGAGGGAAAAGAAGCTTCTTCAGTTGTTACAAGGCGTCTCAGGCCATTACCACTAACAAAAGGTGAATACAAGTGGCAAGCATGCTAAGAGATAGTTGTTTGAGCATTGAAATGTCGTAGGACGCTAGCATGACACGCGAATGTCTGTGTAGTGCGCTAGTGTCTGGACACGTCACACTACAAAACAACATGAATGAGAAAAGTGCAAAGTTCAATGTAAAGCTGACGCGTGAGGGTAGCTACTGAAAATGGGTGCTGGAGCATCCTGAGAAGGGAAAAAGGCTTATGCAGGGGCTAAAATGAGCCTACACAAGATGCTAAAGGACTATACACTAAAGTAGATACAAGAATGTATGTGAAATTGTGAGGGGTGCAATTTTACAACTATACATTTTTCCCTCACTTTAGAAGGCATATGAATCTATGCTAATATGCATGCTAAAGGAAATATACTAAACATAAATAACATCATATGCCAAAAGGATACTATAGAGGAAGTAGACAACTCTTCGAACCATGAAAGCATGCCCCCAGGCTGAAGACCTACAAAAAATGCATTAGACAAGAAGAACCTGCATCGGACAACAATGTTAGAACATAAAAAACTATAGGATTTCAGTCAGCAAAGTGAAAGAGACCTCGATGTAGAAGGTTGTCTCAGTAATATGCGTTGTCCCCAAATTAAGAAATAACACACAAAAGAATTCTAAAATGAAGAGAGGAAGGACATATACTCAGGATGAAGAAGATGTAGATCCTTGATCCAGTATATACAAAAGAGAAGAGAATAGAAGCTAGAAAGGAATGAAGCAAGTGCCTTAGAGGCCTGCAGACTTGCAAGGAGGAAACCCCCAAGATCTCTTACATGGAGGAAACCAAGAAAAGTGCCTTACAAACCCGCAAACCTACAAGGAAGGTGTCCTTCAAGATATCCCGCATGAAGGAAACCCAAGAAAGTGCCCTACAGACCCGCAGACCTACAGGGAGGTATCCCCCAAGATCTCTCACATGGAGGAAACCCAAAGAAAGCACCCTACAAACCCGTAGACCTGCAAGGGAGTGACCCCCAAGATCTCTCACATGGAGGAAGCTCAAAGGAAGCGCCCTATAGACTGGAAAATCTACAGGGAGGTATTCTGCAAGATCTCTCACATGGAGGAAACCCAAGGAAGGGGATTCTGTAGAGTCAGAAAGTGGCTTCACAAGCGCACCTACAAAGCGAAAGCAGCCACACAGGCAAGTAAGAAGATAGTCACGTAGACCATCAACAAGTTGGAAGGCTTTCAAAGGGATCCCTCGAGAACCCTTCAAAAGGAAGAGGGGTCCACACAAGGGGTGCACTATTTGAAAAGTGAGGTCTAGTCAGGCTACCCCCAAGCTAGACGCAAATGATATGAGATAGGTCTAGTTGGGCTGCCCCCAAGCTAGATGCTATAGAATTCATTTGAGATACAAACTTTCAAAGGGGCTCCCTTGGGAACCCTTCAAAAGAAAAATGGGTCCACTCAAGGGACGTTTCATTTGAAATATATAGAGAAGAGAGGGGGTCCTTAAAAGGGCGCACATCTCCATAACAAGTTATCACTACCCCTAGTATATAGGGGAGGAGAACCATGCAAGATACTTAGAACATACAAGATAGAGGTAAACCTCGATATCACTTGTCATGTGAAGAAAAAGTAGGTGCATCAGTCAAATGAGAGTTTGATGGCACCAAAATCACAAAGTTGTATTTTATCCTTCAAGGCCTTACATTCGCTAGTGAAATGGCCAAGCACTTGGTGGTATGCACGGAAAGAATGTTTCTTTTTATCATGTTCATGGGATTTCTTGCATTTAGGAGAAGGAAGAGTGATTAAGCAGGCTTTTAGAAGCCTCAACAAAATACACTCTTGCTTAGATAAAGAATGAGGAATAGGTAGCAACCATTTCTCTTGTGGAGAAAGACTCAACTGCTCACAAGAAGAAGATACGAAGATAGAAGACAAAGGAAGATCTTCACAGAGAGCATCATTCCTGCAATGGGGATCACACTCTTCTATGGGATCACCATCATCCTTCTTGAAAGGATTATCAACACTAAGAACATTACAATTTACACTATCCCGTGATACAAAAGAATGATCATCTTTGATAGTGGGTGTGGATGATGTTATCAAAAGGTATGAGTGGATCAGATCGACATTATATTCCCTAGTGAAGGAGTCTGTAAAGTCTAAGGAACCCCAATCATCACCAAGAAATGCATTCTTTTGAGAAGAGGTAGAAGGAGACTTGAGATTTCTTGCTTTAGAAGGATCTTCCTCAAGGACATCTATCTCAAGAGTATCCTTTGTAGTAGGTATTGTTGGAGTAAACATCGACACATTGGAAGAAACTGAAGGAATAAGAGTAGGCACAATCGAAACTTGACCAGTATTTTCCATTTCACATAAGCGCATAACACCAGGGTCAACGTTGATTGTGATTACTTTATTGTTAGCAATGAACTTAATAGATTTATGCAAGGTAGACAGGACTGAACCCATAGCGTGGATCCACAGTCTACCAAGAAGAAGGTTATATGGTAATTTTTCTGACATAACATATACAAGGTTAGGTACAGTAACGGGTCCCAACCTCAAAGGCAATACTATCGTTCCTAGGGCTTGTCGACCGACATTATCAAACCCACAAATGTCAATAGAAGAAGCATTAAGAGAAGATGAATCAATATTAATCTTAGGCAATAGATCAATACTACACACATTGAGTGTCGAGCCAGCATCAATGAGGGTACGTCTAACGTCAATTTTATTAATGTTGACTATAATCATTAGAGGATCTTCTTGCTTTTGTACTTCCAGAGGCAGGAGCTCTTGTTGATAGAATGTAATATTTGGCCAATCCGCATGAATATACGCCATCAACACATTAGCATCCATTGGCCTAGCAAAAGAAGGCAAGAGGATCTTTTTCAAGGCTTCCTGAAGCATACCTTGATAAACCGAAGCAGACTGAAGCAAGTCCCATAGTGAGACCTTAGCCTGAGTAACTTGGAGTTTCTTGACAAGATTTCTATCACTGGGTGCTTTAGTTGTAGGTTTAGGTGCTTGAAGAAGGCTTGATTTTTTATTCATACTATTCTCATAAGTAAGGGCTATCGCTCTATAAGAGGGAGCCTTAGAAAGATCAAGATAATTGCTATCAAATGGGACACCATCGATAGAGAAAATCCTCTTAGGATAAGGACTAGCTGGAGTCACGTAAATGAATGATTTCTTAGGCCTTTGAGGGGCAGTAGAGACATAGATTACATTTACAGAGTCATCACAACTAGTAGAATTATTTGAAGACATATTCTCAACATCGATCCAAGGAGGATCAGATGTGGAAGGAGGTTCATCATTCGCTACTGCATCATCTCTGGAAGAGAGTGCATTGGAACAAAGAAGAGATTCTTCATTCACCAATGCAACATCTCTAGAAGAGAGTGCATTGGGATGAAAGGATTCATCATTCACTAATGCATCATCTCCAGAAGAGAGTGCATTGTAATGAAGAGAAGGTAAAGTAGCATTAAGAAAGGTATCAATGATTTCATCTTCTTGCAACAAAATATCCTCTAAAGCCAGAGGACTTTCGTGAGAAGGATCAAAGACATCAAGTGACATACAAAAATCCAAGTCACCATCGCATGCATGAAATGAAATATCATTAACATTTTGGAAAAAATTAGATACTGAACTAATAAAAGAAGATATTAAATTCATTACGATTTTTTCAGTATTTTCTAGGTTCTAGTAATTCACATTTTCAAAGGTCTTCAAAGCATAATTTGAGGTTGAAACTTGCGTCAATCCCTAAAATTTGATTGTCAAAGGCACTGGTATTTTAGGGACTGAACTAGTTCTCTAGGAGCCCTTTCCAACGGTGCAAGCGGTTTTGAATTTCAAGCACCAAGTCAAAAGTTATTACCCCACCAAGTAGGGGTAAATAAATTCCTAGTTTTTTTAAAAGTACCCTCTTCACGTCGGGTTCACCAAAATGTAGAGAAGGGGGATTCACTACTCACGAGTTCTCTTCATTCAAAGAACCTCATGGGGTGAACTTCCCTAAACTACCTCAGGAACAATGTGAAAGTTCTAGAATTTGAAAGAGCAGGTCACAAAGATTCCCTGGACAAACTGACAAGTAAAATGACTACTTCTACCCTGATTTCTAGGAACAAAAAGTGAGAATATCACAGAGAATAGCTAAATGACTACTTCTACCCTGATTTCTAGGAACTTTTAGAATGTAGAAAAGTAGCAAAAAATGATGGAACTGAAATAAAGTGAAGTAGAAATGATAGAGATAAGGAGAAGAAAGGAAATAAAATGCTCACAAAAATCCAAGTAATGAAGCCTCCAGCTAGTAGATATCTTCAAAACCTGCATGCGTAATATCTGGAGAAGTTGTTGAGGCTGTATAGGGGTTTGGCTCAGTCAAACCCCCTATTTTGGTGTTCCCACCTCCACAGAAAGCTAGATAGAAAGAGAGAGAGTAACCAAAATGGAAAAAAGTGTGTGGTGAAAGCAAAACCCGCTCAGGAGTAGAACCTATGCCACCAAGTATGAGTGATAAAAGCAATCCCCGCTCAAGGAGGAGAACCCGTATCATAGAGTATGAGATGCAATAGCTGGGGAATATGGAATCCCAAGATGCTCACAAGCATGAAATAAGGGAGATGAAGTTGCAAGAGCCAAAGGAGCTACAAAGAGGGAGACAAAGAGAGCTATAAAAGCCAAGAGTGTGTTGCAAAGAGGTGCAATGAGAGCTTGAGAGTGTTGTAGAAGGTTGTTGTAACAAACAAGATAGATTTGAAAGCAAGAGAAAGAGGGGAGAAGAAAAAGATAGAGGCTGGAATGAAGCTAGAGAAGTGCTAGAGAGAAGTTAGAAGAAATTAGAATAATGGAGCTAGAAGAAGTTAGAGAGAAAAATGAACTAAAAGGATAGCTTTTAATGAGGGAAAAGAAGCTTCTTCAACCATTACAAGACATCCCGGGCCATTACCACTGAAAAAAGTTGAAGACAAGTGGAAAGCATGCTCGGAGATAGTTGTTTGAGCATTGAAACATCGCAGGACGCTAGCACGATGCACTAGTGTCTGGACATGTCACACTACAAAACAATCAAATGAGAAAAGCACAAAGTTCGATGCAAAGCTAACGCGCGAGGGTGGCTGCTGAAAATGGGTGTTGGAGCATCCTGAGAAGGGAAAAAGGCTAATGCAGGGGCTAAAATGAGCCTACACAAGATGCTAAAGGAGTGGACACTAAAGAAAATACAAGAATGTATGTGAAATTGCGAGAGGTGCAATTTTACAAATATACACCATTCTAGAAAATGTGCAAAAAGTGTGTCCCATCATTGAATAGGGTTCACTCGAAGGGGGGTTCGAGCGAATCCCCCCTTTGTGCGAACCCCCCAAAACCCAAAATTTTCTTCATGGGGGAATTTTTTGCAATTTTCCTCCGTCAACGAAATTGTAAACCAGTTTTGTGGGATCACCCACCTATATGTGGATGATGATTCCAAACAAAAATTCAAAATAGGATAAATCAAAAGGAAAACCTAGATAGTAAAGTGGTATGATATTGTTGCACCTACATCTATCATGCAAGATAATAGAAACATGGAAAAATAATAGACATCCAACTTCAACAATTGAATGAATGATCATTTACATGTTAAAAATTATCCTTATTTAATTATTCAATTAATCATTTATAGTTGCATCAGTTCATTATTCATTTATTCAATTAATCATTTATAATGAAAATATAAATAACATTTGTAAAAAAAGATTTGTATTAACCAAAATACTTATAGGCATACAACATTATATGTTGATAAAAATATAATATATATACAAGAAAGCCATATAGGCTTACAACAAAGCCATATGGACATATAATATCATAGATCTATAATACAAATATATGTTCAAAAAATCCATATAGGCATACAACAAAGGACCTTAATGTAGTCATTTCCCTCTAGGGGAAGGAAAGAGATCGTGAGCTGCCTTTGACTATCGAGAGGATGGAGATGCATACGATGGTGGTCTCTTTTGAACTCGTTCTCTCATCCTCCTATCTAAACTTACCTAGACCTCCACCTAATACAATTAAAAGTATAGACATTGATATATAGAATTGAATTATAAAGTGACATAACAAAATAATCACTTATTGTATACAAATAATCACTACATTCATTCACAATAGGGGCACACTCACAATCTAGGGTTATGAAGCTTTGTGGCAACCATCAAGATAGAAATTAAACTACAAATGAATATCTTTCAATTTTTTAATAATAGATAAGATAAAACAACAAATATAATGTAAATTTTACTAATATTCCTCATACCTCTATCAAAGGCATCGAACTTGCTACTGTTGCAAAAACACTATGCTCCATTATGGTATGAATATTAGGAGTATTTTTTTGCATCATTTGAAAATGAAACAATATTATTCAATTACCAAAACTATAACATTATTTTACAACACCATTAATGAATAAGAATAGACAAGGTTACCTAATGTAATAACCCGTACTAAATTATTAGTTTAATAATATTATTGCAAATGACATATGAATATATTCAAATTAAAAAGACATAACTAAGAAGCTATAGTCAATCATAGCAACACATGTCTAATTAAAATGAGTCAAGATTTTATATATTCCATTTGAAACTCAATTACAATAGCAAGTTTGACTTGGCTCTTAAGGCCACAAAGTCAATACAATGTGCAACTTTTACATCAAAGTTACATCAAGGATGTATATCAAGTTTGTTTAACAGTTTCTCACACACTGTTATGCTATTAGTATCAAAACCAAACTGTGATATTCAAACGAATGTCATTTTCAAGTCAAGTCTTACTGTCTTTAACAAAACGGTGTTGTTTGCATCAACAGTTACAAAATAATACTTTTTACACATATGCATTCATTGTTTACAACTGAACAGTATTGTTCTCAATGAAATAGTTACAAAATGAAGATATTACAATTTAGCGTTCACTGTTTATGACATAACGAAGTAGTTCTCAACAAAAGAGTTACAAAATGATAATGTTACAAATAATCATTCAGTGTTTAAACAGAGCGGTGTGGTTCTCAACATACAACTTAACAGAACAATAATGTTACAAATAAACATCCATTTTTTTAAGCAAAACGGTGTAGTTCTCAACATACAGTTATAGAACAATAAAGCTACAAATAAACATCCATTTTTTTAAACAAAATGGTGTAGTTCTCAACATATAGTAACAGAACGATAATGTTACAAATAAACATCCACTATTTTTAAATAGAACGGTGTAGTTCTCAACAAATAATTACAAAACAATAATGTGACAAATACGCATACTTTGCTTTTAACAGAACGGGGTTGTTTACAATGAAACAGATAAAGAACAATGTTGTCTATGCCATAACATTTATGTCTATAGCTAACTCAGCTATCAATATCAAGGCAAGGCCATTAAAATTTCATTATTAGAATCAAGCTAACCTAAGCTTCGTTCATAAAACAGAATGTCCATCATTTAGAATTTTGGATATAAAAACAATACTGAAAATCCACTGAGAAATTATATATAAATATAAATGAATCTAAGAACGGCATGCTTGTCATTGTGAAACTCAAACAATCATTCAGTCATGAGACAAGACTCAGAATTTTTCAGGGTTCTTTGATAGAACTTATGTTTTTAAGGTTGCAAGAAATTATGAGCAAGGCATTCTCTGGTCGCTCTAGAAACGACTATTCCTTATATGACTGATACAATTTTTTCCTTAACTAATCAAAGACCAAATTTGAGAATGCCCATTAATGGCCTGTTGGTATAAAGCCATGTATTTTGACATGCAAGTTTAAACCTGTAATTATTTTAAAGAAATCAGCCTGTCGATCTTGTAGATCAAACCATACAAGGGTTATATGGAATGCTAACTTCATTCCTCCATCATTCCTTTAGAACAATGGTGAATCATAAAACTATAGTATACATTCATATGACTTATTCTTCTAGCTATTGTTTAAAGCCTATTTCCATTATCGACCCAACCGATATGATTATCAATATAATAAAAATGAAACACAGAGGTATTAATCCCTTCCCCATAGGATCGATAGTTGATCCTCTACATTGCTTTTATATGTTAAATACTCTATCAGTCGAAATGAAATCTGATAGCCATAGTTTGGCTAGCACCATCATCCAAGATCAATATGATAGTCAATTCAATAATGGCTTCTAAGCCTCGACCTAGCTTAGCTAGCTAGCCGATAAGGCACTAAAAACTTAGGTATCATCCATGCAAGGCAGGTTGATAGGCCATGCGACCAGAAAGGTGGTTGGTTCAACACATACACCTGGCTCGAAGTCGTAATAAATACAGACAAAAAAATACATATTCACTATTGCTATTGAAATATTTGACAGTATGAAAAGAGTACTGCTAGTATTTTAGAGAAAATGATAATAAAATCAAACTTATTTTCAAATGGGATCGATTTACCTCTAAAATCGAGCTCTTTTTGAAGTTTTGACTAATTTTTCCCTTCCACGAGTTCTTCTTCCTTGCTTTTTGCCTCAAAGCTAAATGATGCCATTCACTGTGCTTTTTCTTGCGTTATGCCTTTCAATATAGAAATATTTTTGCACGATGTTGGGTCATTTCCATTATGGAATTATTACCATTACCACCCACTATCTGTTTCAATTTAATCAGCCATAATGTGTATTCAGGCCATGACGTGGGGAATCTTCCCATGTTTCCCATTGAATTTTCAATTAAATTCGATAATGTACAATATTGATTTCGAATTCAATTTCTTATTTTCATATATATATATAATTACATATTTGTTGTTCACATACATTTACTCATTTGCGTACTCATTTTGATATATATATATATATATATATATATATATATATATATATATATATATATATATATATATATATATTTGCATATACATGCATGTGTCTATATATATATATATATATATATATATATATGTATATTTATATGTTTGTTGGTAAATGCTGATATGTTTCATAATCTATTATTTTTAAAATAATAGAAATAAAAAATGAACTTTTATTCTATTTTCAAGCATCAATATATTTAAATGAAATAGTATCTTATTTCATTTTTCTTATTCAAATTACATACATTCATTTATTTGGTAAGCCACATTTTCATTTTCTATCAAATTTGAACTCACACAAAAATCAGGATAGACAATTAAATAAAAATTCATATGTGGAATCAAGAAGATGTATGAGCTCTGCTAGGTTTTTGTGTTGTTTGCGGTCATTCTTGGCCCCTCTTGCATCATACTACGTTGTTAGCGTAGGAAACTCCTCTTTTCCTGTGTACGACTGCATTTAGTGCGGTTTTTGTGTTTTAATATGCCTTCAACCGACTCTAACCTGGCAGTTCATGTTGGTTTTAGCGGTTCGTCGGCTTTGCTCAATGGCTCCTCCTCCAAACAAACATCCCCGAAAATTTGTTTCAAAATTATTTCACGAGGTAAGTGTTCTGATTCACCAGCTGATGTGGTTTTTCCTTTACCAAATTTTGATACTGCTTTTCAATGGCTTGAGCAACACACCCTTGTAGGGTGTTTTGTTGGGAGAGCTCCCCCTGAAAGTGTTCTTAAAGAGTGGGTCAGCAAGGCTTGGGTCCCTCATGGGGTCCGCTTTGACATGGTCCAAAATTTAACCAAGGGTTTCTTTTTGTTCTGCTTTGTGGAAGTTAATTATGTCCAAGCTATCTTAGCCCATGGTCCCTAGTATGTCTGGTCTTCTTTATTATTTTTCCAGGCATGGACCTGAGACTTTGCTATCTCAGATGACACCAAGCTGCAGGTTCTGGTCTTGATTAAATTTCCTGGTTTACCCTTGCCTTGTGTGCCCTTTAAGAATCATATAGCTTCCTCGCTAGGGAGGGTTATTTGCATTGAGCCAGATAGGTTCTTTCAAGCCTGACCCCAGAAGAGGGTTTGTGTGGAAGTGGACCTTTCCAAAGATTTGAAAGACTCCATTGATATCCAAATTGGACCTCTCCAACATACCCAGAAGGTCACATATTTTAATCTGCCCAACACGTGTTATAGGTGTCAGTCCATAGACCACAAGATCAAGGACTACCCTTTGGCAGTGCCTCGTACACCTTCTCTGCCACGAGATGTTGAAACGCCTTGTTCGGCGAATGCCTCTATTTCCAAACTTGATGCAAAATGGACTACGGTTATGAACCACAAGAATAATTCCACTAGTTTTGGGTCGGCCCCTCTGAACCAGTGAAAGATGTTTCAAACCCTTCATTGAAGGGGAAGGAAGCTCCTATCAGATTTGATTGTGTTCCACAGTAGCCTAGGCCAAAGGCTACACCTCAACCTATTGATGTCATGTTAACTCAGCCGAATGTTTCTTCTCTCGTGATGGGAGCTCAAAGGTGATCTCGCAGCCCTTCTCCTCCTAGGGAAGAAGGGGAATATGTTCAAGAAGAGCGAAGGTTTTCCTCTCCTTCCATCCAGATTGGGTCAGTCCCGCTAGAATTTTTGCAAAATTGTTTCTCTTCTCTAACAAAAGAGGAACTAGGTTTCAAAAATATGGAGGAGTTTCATTCATGAATTTCCTCTCATGGAATGTTCAAGGTCTGACAAACCTCTCCAGGAAGTATTTTGTCAAGGATACCTTGCGTAAGAATTCTGGTATTGAAGTGCTTTGTCTCCAAGAAGTTAATTTTTTTGGTTTTTTGCTTGCTGCGGCTTGTCGCTCTATTTGGCCAGCCAGTAAAAAAAATTGTACTACTCACAATGTTGGGCGTGGAAGAGCTGTCACCCTTTTGTCCCCATGGTGGCACTCTTGTGTGGTTGACCATGGGTCTGATCCCACTCATCGGCTCGTCTGGATCCTTCTCAACATTGATAATCATTCCTTCGGGATTATTAATGTATATGCTTCTAATGATGCTGTGGAATGCTCTTTGCTCTGGCGCTGGATTGTTGATTCATTGCCAGTTGCTACCTAGTTACTGTGTGGGGATTTCAATATGGTTGAGATGGAATATGACAAAGATGACACTTTGCCATTCAGATGGACAGCTGGCGAAAGGAAGGCGTGGTTTTACATGTGCAATAAATTGGGGCTCTTTGATCCCAATATTGGTCGCCGCCATTCTCATTCTCTCTGGCACACTTGGTGTAATTATAGAGCTAGTTCTGACAGAATATTTAAGCGCCTTGATCATGCCATGATCTCGGCTCAATCTTTTTTCTCTTTTGACAACTCTTCTCTCCCGGTTAAGCCGTTAGTGGATGTGACTTTTTCAGACCACTTCCCCATTTATTTTTGCATTGAATGGGAGATTCGACAGCCTAGCACGTGTAAAACTCATTTTTTTCTAAACACGTCTTTACTCTGCCACAAGCCTACCTTGGCCCACATTCGCAGAGTCTGGAATCTGGAGTGCAGGCCAACTCATCTTATAGGTTGGATTACTCGGTGGAATGATGTTATCACTTGCACGGCTAGATTTATGTGCATTTATGGGCGCCAGTTGGCTATCTTTCGCCGACAGTCTTATGAGGCTACCACCACTGACCTCCGCTCAGCTACTAAGGCTTTAGCAACCAACCCTTTTTCTCCATCATTGCAAGTTAGGGTGGTGGAATTAAGGCAAAAAAAGAAAGTTGTAGACAATTATGTTGCTCGAGGTGCGCAAATCAAAGCTCGATTACATTGGTTAAAAGTGGGTGATCGTGCCTCCAAAGAGTTTTTTTTGGCTCTGTGTGCCAGGCACTCATCCCCAGGCATTAAAAAAATTAAATATGGCATTTAGGTGCTTTCTGAGCTTCCTGACATTCTCCAGGCCTTTGTGCATCATTATGAGCAAGTTTTCACTACACAGGAACCCACACCTGTGCGATAGAAAGCCCTTCAGGATTGCCTTGTTGTGGTGCCAAATAAGCTTTCTTCAACCCAGAAAAAAATTGTGATCAATTGTCAAAGAGGTTGTCCATTCTATGGCTGATGACAAAGCCCCAGGGGTTGATGGGTTCCCTTCCGAATTCTACAAGACCCTGTGGGACTGTATTGGGTAAGATTTGTATCATGTTTACTTAGAGGCTTTTCATGCTAATTCTCTAGGTAACTTAATTAACAAAGGTAATATAAAATTCATACCTAAGTCTAGTGACCCAGAAGATATTTGCAACTGGAGACCTATCACGCTTCTCAATGTCTCCTACAAGATCATCGCCAAGGTTTTGGCTTTGAAGATCTGCCATATTTTACCTTACATTATGCGCTAGGAGCAAACTAGGTTTATCAAATTATCCAGGTTTATTCTGGATAATATTATTGTTGTTTGGGAAGGCATGGAATGGACTAGGTGTTCAAACTAGAAAGCCATGTTTATCAAAATTGACTTTGCCAAGGCCTATGACCATATTGAGTGGCCTTTTATTCTTGCTATGCTACAAGCTTTGGTTTTTGGGCCCAACTTCATTCAATCAGTTTGAATGCTCTTTATGAATGTCTCGGCATGCATCACCATTAATGGCCATCAATCCTCTACCTTTGGTCTCTTTCGTTCCATTCAACAAGGGTGCCTACTTGCCCCCTCTTTGTATGTGCTTGCTACTAAGGGATTTGGCTACCTCCTGGCCAATACGGTTTCCCAACAACATGTCAAGGGCATCTATCTTCCCAACTCTTAGGCTCAGTTGGTTAATGGTCATTTTGTTGATGACTCTTTCCTCACTCTTCTGGAAGAAGAAGATTCTATTGTTGTGGCCTTGGAGTGCCTTAATATCTTTTGTCTTGCTTCTGGTTCTGCCATTCAGTGGCACAGAACTTTGTGCTACAAACAGTCTATCTTGCCTTCTCCTCCTTGGTTGTAGCAATATGGTTGGAAGTGGATTGGGCCAGGAGAGATTTTTTGGTTTCTGGGCATTCCCTTTCCTTTCCAAGTGTCCCCGGACGAACTTTGTCAAGTTGTGCTCTCGAGGGTCGAGCAGAAGCTTGCTTATTGGATTACCAAGCCCCCCTCTTTGGCGGGGAAATTTCAGGTGTGCTCCAAAGTTCTGGTGGTCACCCACATCTACTATTCTTCCTGTTGGGCCCCTTACAAAGCTACCTACGGAAAGCTTCGAGACTTTCTTTGGGCCTCCTCTAAGTCCCACAAAGGGTTTCATCGTGTGGCTTGGGAATTTTTTTGCCTTCCCAGAGATTCTGTAGGACTTGGGTTGCTTTCCACTCAACAACAAGGGACTGCTTTATGTGGTAAATGGATTATTCGTGCCCTTACTAGGGATGAGGCCTGGAAAATCCTTCTCAGGCATGGTATTCAATCCGGCTTCCCTATCCATAGACCCACCTGGAAGGGGATTAGCTTTCAAACCCTTATAGTCATGGAAGAACCAGTCCAAATTGTTGGGACTTTTGTGGCCAAAAGTATCTAGCGAGCTTGGAAGGCTGTCAAACCCTAGCTCTGTTGGGCTGGCTAGTTTTTGAGATGGGATCTCTCTCAAGCAGCAGAATATTTGGTGGTCGCCTATTTTCTCTTGTAATGGTTAGTCGTTGGCTAAGTCACCTTGGCTTAAGGCACTCAGATTCCACAAGAAGGGTATCCAGACCTTGCAACAGTTATTTCATAGAACCACCATGCGTATCATGTCATGGGAAGATTTTTGTGCCCAGAACAGGCTTCATAACCAAGACCATGCTACTTATGATGGTCTAGTGAATGCTATTCCTATAGAAATGCTTCATAAGGTTGGAATTCATGGGACCAAACCTTGGTGGAAAGACTAGAAGTGGTATCCAAACACCCATTTCAGGAACTGCAAGCCTTGGCTTGGTTACCGGTGGCTTTCACCACACTTTCCTATGATTCAGAGTTTGAACCAGAGGTGGATTCTTCAATCTCCCATTCATGTCTAGCGTAAAAGATTTTTTGCCACTTGGTCTACAAGTGTTGAGCCGAAACTTTCCCACTTTGCTTGGTGTATTCTTTTCCAAGGCTTGCCTATGGGTTCTCGGCTTGTTCACCTAGGGGTCCAAGACCCTTGTTTCCCTTTTTGTGGGAAAGCTGAGACTTTTAAGCATCTTTTCTCATTTTTTCCCAGAGCTCAGTAGCTTTGGACTTGGATTCATGACTTTTTTTGGCCTTTTAGGCCAGAGCCTTTCTCCTGGCATATGGTTTTGTTAGGAGATTCTCCCAGATTTCCTACAAAATTCACCTAGCTTTAGCACACTTTCAAGGTGGAAATTCTCTTCAATCTGGAAAGACAGAAATGCTTGCATATTTTCACATACTCAAATGGATGTTCATGTATCTTTGTATGCTAAAGCTATTATTTGTTCTAATGTACTTTTACAGGTTCAAGTGCAAGCTAACAAAGTTGCACTTGAAGTTGCTCGCCTTCAAGTTTTTCTAGATCACTGGGGTAATGCCCCTTGTACTATTGCTTGGGTCCCTACTTTTCCCACCTCTTCCCATGGTCGATCGCCCTTGAGGGGCCAACAACAGAGTGGCTTTGCATGTCCCCGCTCCCAGCCTTTGCTTCGACAAGATTCTTGCACTCCTCGGTGAGTTTGTTCTCCTCCGCCGCGGGCTAGCTAGGGGTGGCCTTCTGGCGGTGCTTCGGGGAGTGGTGGTGGCGGTTTCAGGTGGCCCTCTGATGACCCTCCTACTTTTGGCTCTGGTTGGCTAGATATTGGTAAAAAAATTCCTCGTTTGGTGCTTGCAATCTTGCCCCAATGTGAGGATAAAGATAAAGAGAAGGAAAAAGATGTTGATGATGGGTGGGGTCCTCCTCCTGACGTCACTTTAGACCCCGCTAATGTATGGGGGAAGAATATGGATGATAGAGACCCTCCTAGCTCTATTGGCACTGCTCTGGCCACTTAATGGCCTTTTTATTTGATTTGTAATCTTGGACTTTTGGGCTCGGCCCATGTGATCTTTTGGTTTTTCTGGGCGCTGCCCATATGACTCTCGGGGTGTGCCTTTTTACCACCCATGTTTTTTTGTGAATATGTATCTTTATCTTAATTTAATATAGATAGCTGCCTATTCATCAAAAAAAAAAATCATGTGTTTTTTTTTCACAAGTCTATTCTTTTTAGTCAACTCAATATAATTTCCTATATGAATTTAAATGCAGTTATCAGGCTATTTTGTGGTGTGTGCACCCAAATTCCATCTAGCTTACCGTTCAATCCAGCTAAACGATCCTACTTCAACTGTGTTCTCGTCCTTCAACCTATCACCCTGCAATTGCACACACTTTCACTTGCCAAAATTCATCAGTAACATTCAAATCATAACAATATATAAGATAATTCAAAAATATCAATAGTCAACAATAGCTGAAACTTCTTTCAATCTTTTCAAAAATATCAGATTTTCCATTCAACATATTGAATTTCCTCAATAATTCAATTTATCATAATATAATTAAAAAGGCAATAAAATTGGGTTATGACACCTAAGAAAAATTTTGATGAACACCTTGACTACCAGGTGTTGATATTGAAGGCCCAACATTAACCTATTCAACATCCAATATGAGTTATAAGAATACTATTCATATAAGTTTCAACTATTCACATGTAATACTTATAATTAGTTACTAGTTACATACATATGTACTTGACACTATCATGTAATAGGGAGGTGGAGGACCGTTGCAAGTAGGGTGAACACTATGACCCTAAAATTTCATTATAACTATTCTAATAATTTAGTTAATCTTACATTTCAAAATAAAATTAAATGAACTTATTTACATTTACCTAACTATCAAAGTTGAATTCCTCACTCAATAGAGATTCTATCATGACCATCTGATCTACTACAAATGTATCTTGGTCGTATGCATCTTGACTATCCTCAAGATCATAAACACAGAGAGACTTACAAGACAAACATACATGAGGTGGAACTCGAAGCCTAGAAGACTCACCTACATCACCCTATACTAGAGGCCTAGTATGTTGTATAAAGGTCTAAGTGAGTGAGCTAATGGACTTTAAGGTTTCCACCTCAATTCCCTCCTTCACAATGGAAGGGATAGTCACATGCTCTAACTCTAGTCTAGCTAGTGGTCTCGGTGCCTGGTTTGGGTCACGTTGTGACCCTACTTTTTCCTATGTGGAGCCCCCACCTCTATCCTAGAACTCCTGAATGTCAAAGTAATTTGGGATCTAATTGATGACAAACTCACATTAGAGTTTCCTCAAAAAGTATTGTTGTACCTCATAGTTATTATATGGAGGATGGTCAAAAACTATCCACCACCTATCCTAGAAATTATTTGTTATCCCTTGGTGGTGACACCAATGGATAGGAAACCTCTTGCATGCACTGTGTAAGGTTTGATTTTTTTATGGGAAGGTAAAGAGTTCACACAAGTCATATTTTAAAAAAATCTTTACTTGTTCATATGATAATTTTTCCATGTAAAATGGTTTTTAATTCCCTCTTGTCAAACCAACTATTTATTTTCCCACTGACTAATTTGATATGAGAGACAATATATTGCAGTGATTTAGCAAGGGTGGTCCTATGGAGGTTTGTTCTTGTAGGATCTTTCAACCTTGTAATTAGCTCCTTAAAAGTTCTTTTCCATTATTTTCAATTTTCCCTAATATATTTTGTTGTGTTCTTGGAGGATGATGAGGAATTGTAGGAGGTGTTTGTTGTGATTTTTCTTTAAAAGGGTTTTCATGAAGTGGTGGTTTGGTATTTTGAACATTTGGCAATGAATTATTAACTCCTGAAAAATTAAACAAATATCAATTAAAAAATAATTCAATCTACCTATTTAATCCAAATTTGACACTAGAAAACTAAAAATACTTACTTCTCTGACCTCCACGACATCTTCGTGACATATTGGTGATGATTTAGCAAAGATTTGGATGAAAAATGAGGTCTACAATAATGTGAGCACACTTGAAAAGATGAATAGGCCACGTGTTTCACAAAAAATGGAGAATGAAATGTGTTTTTTTAATTTTTATGGTTGAAAATGAGCATAACACAAGTACATTATAATGTGCTCACATTATTAACTCGTGGGGGCCAAAAATTGGGGTGGCCACTCTTTGGTCCCCATCTAAGTGCACACACCCATTAAGCATTGGGCACTAATAAGACCAAGGGATATTCACTATAATCCTCTATGCACATTTGACATCACCTATGGATTTGACATTTGTACACTACTCACATCAATAAAATACCTCTAGCCAATAAAAATATCCCTACCTTGTATACTATGTAAAAAATATACCACAATGATGCTAGCTCATACCTTTAGCCACTAAAATTATTAGATATATACAACATAATGATGCAAACAATATACATAAAATAGAAAAATCTCAAAATATGTTGATTGTACACCTATAAACTATGTAGAACCATACAAATTTTATAGTACAGATTTAAAAAATCAATATTTTTGGTGAAACCCTAAAAATCTAAACCTTATCAATTTTACTTTGATCCATAGGTTTTTAATCCTTTTGGAATTAATTGTGAGGTTTATTTTGCTCCAAATTGTATCATATAAAAATTTGTGGTTAAAACTCCTCAAAAATGAGAAGGGGGTGATAGATCTAAAGCTTTGATAGAATGTAAGAGAAACCACAAGGGTTCATAGGAGCTAAGGATCACCTACAACACTAATTTACCTTCCACATAAGAGAGAAGCAATGGTTATGTAATACTTTCCAAAAAATAAAATAATGTATGCAAAATTGAATGCATTACAAAATTTACTTTACAATGAGAGAACCCTTGTATAAATAGGTAAGTGTGAGACATACAACAAACTGAGATGATGACATGATTCTTAATCTTATGAAATCATACACAAAAATTAAATGCTCTAAGTAAACTTCACTAATGTGAAAATATCTCAAAATGAAACTAGATAGGTAGAAAACATTTTCACACCAACATAAACAACTATTTAGGATTTATAAACTAAAATTGAGTTAGAACATATATGATAAATCAAACATTTTGACACATAGAGTGGATTGAAAAATGGATTATTTCTTGTTAAGGTAAGGTAAGTTAAAGATGATTAGAGTTTAGAAACTAGAATTCATTTAGAACATAGAAGCTATTTGATTCAACATTTTCACAGATAAATGTGAGCCGATCTTGTCTATTGATAGCTTGAAATACTCTCAAGAGATTAACTATTACTTGTTAAGGTAAGTAAAATAGAAGAATAATAAAGTAAATTTTTTCTTTTCTTACAAATTGTTATGTCTTATTGAATGATAAAAAAATCATGTGTAATAAAAATGTGATATACTTAAAGTTTAAACTATTGCATAGTCTAAATTCTTATTTTTGTAGAAAATAACAAATTACATTTCACACCTTTACAAAGATGCTTTATGTCATGGAGATTGAGTAGTGAATAAATCATTCATTTTTATTAATGATAATTAATGTCAATCCATTCCTTACAATGACCATACTTACTATTATTAGATGATTATGTCTTACAAAGAAACTTGGTAGAATTCATTACCAAAAAGAATTGGTTTTTTACCATGTACTCAATAGAAACTTAGATGTCAAGATTTAATGTGATGTGACATATTTTTAAAATCCTTGGGGTAGATGAGTGTCTGTACTCATAAACTACATGGAATAAAAAAATGTAAGGCTTGGGGTAGATGAGCATCTATATTTGTAAATTACATGGAATAAAAATGTAAGCCTTGCGTAAATTAGAGTATATACTTTCTAATATTTGGTTTCTATGTTAATTGGATGTAAATTTAGTCTTCAAAAGAACCTTTATTATTCTATTTGAAATAAAAATGCCTCAATTATTCTTTTTTAATATTTCAATATATTTTGAATAGGTGTTATTAGGTTTTATATTTTTCACAACTACAAATAACAAGTTAAAATGGGTGCTACGTTTTTCTACAAATAATAAGCTAAATTAGGTTATGCTTATTTTAATAAACATTTTAACAATAAATCATTACAAATGAATAACCAAATTTATTTGATATCTAATTGTTAGTTCAATATTTAAATTAAAATAATGGTGTGCTACAAATAAGTAAGATTTATTTTGAATGAATCCATTTCAATATTCACATTTGAATTATTTTTAAAAATAAAATAAGTTCATGCTTTGACTAAATTGATTTGGAATAGCTTCGTTTAATTGAGAATTATTTAATATAATTGTTATTAATGGGTCTAATTTTTAATTTTTTAACTCAATTATTTGTCTAATTTATTTGAAATATTCATAGCTATTTTAGAATGATTTATTAATTCCCTACCTTCCATAGGAATCCTTAGGTTTTCATTATGCTATATGTGTTTGTCTTAGTTGCTATACAATAGAAAAAATTATCTAGATATACAAGGTTTTCTTTTCATATACATTTTTCATTCATGAAAAAAAATGTAAAGATTCAATTTCTAATTAGCCGGTGGCCTTTTTTCATGGTCAAGATAGCTATTTGCTATTTGTGAAGAATCTAGAAAAAAGACCAACCTTGATAAGAACAAGGGCAAGATAAATGTTAAACTAGTTTTCTAAGGTTTTTTTATTATTTATTGTAGTTATAGGACAAAATTTGGTGAACATTTCTGTCATATAAAGACTTCAAAATAAAATATGATATCCTTTAAAACATAAAGAATATCAAAATATAGATTTCATTCTTTACCTCTAATATATCTATATTAAATTAATGCCACAAATCCTATTAAAAATGGTGAGCATGCAGTACATTACCTTATTTGTTAATATTCATAAATAACCTATACATCAGATATATAAGCTCTTTCTTATTCTACTAATTTTTTTAAAATCTAAAGCAAGGATTGAAAATATAACTAATAAATATTGTTATTGTCAATGATGAACAGGTTTGCTGAAGTGCAAACTTCTGGGTAAGCTCCAAAGGACTCCTTGTTTTGAAATGACTGCCCTTCTGGCAATCAAGATCTTTGTTGAATACATAAAAAGTGGGCCCACTAAAGTGATATTTTGGTAGTAGTCCCACAAGGGAATCACACTGAAATGAGGCACAGATAAGCCATGAAAAATGGGCCCTCCTTTACTTTCACATTTAGTATGCCTTGAACAAGTGCCCACAAGGAGACATTGAATGTGTCTATTCTATTGGAGGCACAGAAGCTTCTAATCTGGACAATGTATAGTAGTGTCGGGTGGGATTCCTCCAAGCAGATTTTAACACAGTGGACATCATTTTCAACTCAAGTTTGGTAAAGTTTGGTAATAAGTTTTGGTGGCATAAGTTTCTTTGACCAATAAATGGTGTTCTGTTAAAGATTTTTGCCAAGCCTGTGGGAAGCATTCTGCCCAACTCTATCACTATTTTTTTTCTCAGCATAGGTTTCTTGAACATGCCACTCAAATCTGTTACAAAAAGTTTTACTTCACAAGTGTGTCTTCCAACATTCATAGAGAATTAAACAATCAGCATCATTTGGAATTGAAACTTGATGTCAATATCTGGGTTGTTCTTGCAGGCTTAGTGCCTTCTTTGGACCACTGCCCTTGTGGGTTTGAATAAATAGATATGCCATACTTTTTCTCTTTCTTTATGTATCTTAATTTGCAGGGTATCATTAATGCCATGAATAATTTTCATCTGATATGTCTGTGTATACTAAATTCTGTTAGGAGAGGGACTTCTGTTTTCTAGTATAAAAATTTCAGAAGTGTGTTGGACTTTTATATGCACCTTTTTTTCCTTATGTGCTTAGCATATGCAATGCAATCTGTTTTGATAGCTTCAAGTCTTCTCATGTTTGTTTTATTATGCTTTGTTGCCATTCTTTCTTTGTATTTTCCTCTGGGCTCCTTAAGGTTTTTCTTCTTCTATTGTTAAGCTTGTCTTATGATGGGTTATACCATTCAAATTATTTATGGTTTCTTGGCATTTTAGCTTAGAGAATTAGTAATAGATTCTAGCATGATTGGCTGCTTGTGTAGTTTTTCTAAGGCAAATATGGAGGTCAAAAGTTGAGCACTCAGCATCTAATTTGATTGAACAGGAAGAACGAAACATTAAATTAGTGATTCAATTGACTTCTAAATTTAAAATCTTAGTCTATCATTTGTTGGACAGCTTCTTTAACTCAAATATAGGATCAAAAGTTGGTATGATTAGGATCTAATTTGATTGAACAAAAAAAGAGAAATGTTAAATTAGTGATGCAATTGACTTCTAAATTGAAAAATTTTAGTCTATTCTTGGATATCAAATATCTAAATAAATTTGTGAAAGGATTATGATATTCTAATATTGAAATTCAAAGCTACAAACATATTTTTCACATTTATTTTCCCTTTTGTAACTTAGCTCACAAATGGGTATTGAAATTGAGGATATTAGTTGCGTAATTTCGCAGACTCCTCATCTCCATCACTACTTTGTGAAAGTAACAAAATATCTTGGCGGTCAAAACAGTAAGCCTTCTAATACAATTTAATCAATTATAGATTATTATTTTGTGTTTCTCAATTAGGAGGAAAATTTTATAATTTTATTTTATTTTAGCTAACATTTAATGATTAATATATCGTAGGGACAACTCCAAATTTCGTCCTTAAGTGTATAAATATCAAGGAACTTGCAATCTCTCATGTTAAAAGCTACCTCGAGGTTCATATATTTGCATTCATATACAATTTCACTTAAAGATGTACATAGAGTTTATTTTGTTTGAATAAAATTAACTCTCAACCTAATTAGATTTTTTGTCCAATTTTATCTAGATATATTTACCAAGGAGGAAGAAAATAATGGTAATTAATTATATCTAGTACATCTAGCAAAATATAGACTTGTGTAGTTAATTCAAATTATTTTGAATTTTTTAATCTTTGAATGGTTATAACAATCAATCAAGCACGAAGTTTCAATGTATGTTATGGGTGCTCTAATTCTATAAATGATAAAGTTTGCAATGAATAAAATATTATTTCATTCCTTAATGCAATGACTATATTGTTGGTAGCTTATGCATGAAATATTTAAAAGGATTATTTGCAAGTTAGGTAATGAAGTTTATTTCTTGTATTTTAAATAATATTTCAAACAATTACTCAAATTTGATCTTCTATTGAATAAATAAAATATTATTTTTAGGGATTTCATAGTAAAGGTTGAATTATTCAATTGTCTTTATACACAATTTTTTTATCATGAAGTCAGTGTTAGATTCTTCCAAAAACAAGAATTTGAACAAAGATTTGTTGTTAGTCATAGACCACGCGAACTCTAGTTGATAGATGATTGAATATCAAAATAAAAAAATAGAGAAAATTCCTTGAAGGAGAGAATTCAAAAGACAAAATGGAGAGAATTCCTTGAATGAGAGAATTCAAGAGAAAAAATGCAAGATAATTTCGGCTACTCTTACATTAATCTTTTTGTCTAACAAATAAGAGAGGCAAGAGTTTTATATATAGAAAAGATAGAAGCATATACATCCAAGAGGAGTAATTACTCCAACTACCTAAAATAGGAAAGAGTTTTACCCACTTGATTAATGCCAAATTATATAGTTTCACCTACTTAGATAATGATGAAAAAATGGTTGCAAAAGGTGGCTAATGAATCCAAATGGGGTGTGAGACTTAACTACCCGAAATTGGGTGACAATGACACATGTAACTAATGGAATATGTTATTTCTTCTAATAATAACCATGTCTAATTAACCTAATAAATCTTAATAATATGTGTAGGAAACATAAATATCCCCTAAGGAAAATAAAAAACCTAAATGAACACTCCCCTTAAGTGTATCTTAGGTGGGTGAAAAGATGGGTCCTAGAAAATAAAGCGTGATGAGGTACCCATGTAAAAAGAGTTTCCTTCAAAAGGAACATCCCCTCAAATAGAGAGATATAAAATACCCCCAAAATAGAGAGAGAGGGGGGAAAATTGAATGACTAAGAAGACTCGTAAAGTGGATACATGGCATACCCCCAACAAAACTTGTAAATGAAGGAACTTGCTTTCTATGAAAGGTATGGTGGAAATGTCTATGATCTTCTCTAATGTTTGACAATATATAAGATCAATGATGTGGTTATGAATCATCTTCTATATGTAGTACATGTGTATATCAATGTGTTTGGTTTGATAGTGATGGATTGAATTTTATGAGATTTGTGTCATGCTTTGGTTATCACAAAATATGAATATAGGCTATCAAAATAGAATACCAAACTTAGTAAGAATATGCTAAAGATATCTGGCCTCAATTGCCGCATTAAGAGTCCCTTGATGCTTAGCCTTTGTAGATGCAATAGTAATTATAAATTACTTCTTGCTCGACCAACAAATTGGACTAGAATCAAGTGAGAAGAAATACCCTAAAGTAGACTTACACTCTTTAGAATCATCTACCCAATCTAAATTTGTGTGTCCCACCAAGTCAATATCTACACCTACTACATAATGAATCTCATAAGCATAATTTCCCTACACATAGTAGATTATATATTTGGTTGCTTTCCAATGCAACTCATGGGGCTCATACATGAATCATTAGATCATTTCCACAACATCTAAAATGTATAGTCTCATGTGAGTCAAGTAGATGAGACTCCCAACTAGTTTTTAGTATAAAGTGCCATCAACTAAGGGTGAAGAACATAGTGCCTCAAGTTTGAACCTTGATAGAAATGGAGTCAATGTAGGCTTATAAGAAAACATATAAAATTTGGAGATCATATCAAGATTGTGCTTGGGGTGTGCAATGAAGTGTTGGCAATAGGTGTTGTCATTGATGTCAACTCAATATGAGTTGTCATTGATGTCAAATGTGTATGATGAAGTATGTATATACTTCGGAGATAGTTATTGTATAGATGATATGTGTCGGTGCTAGTCTACAATGTTGTATAAGGAAAATGGTGACTTGAGTGTGATGCAGAGGTTGGAACATATGTTCTAATATGTTTATGTAGTGACGAAAAAATGTACTTTACATTTTCTCACTTTGTTTGCCTCCCCTTAATTAATTGGACTTAATTAAGCCTCTAATTGACCCAATTATGCATGTAAAAGCCTAATTAATTTCATTTTCCGAAAGGGGAACCTGTATAATTAAACAATTTCAAACATCAAATTACACATCTTGGAAAATTTGTGTCCTAGGTTTAGGGCCTAGGACCCACTCGCCCAAGGGTGAATGGCTCCTCCTTAAACTTAAGACCCCATTTTTAAATATGATTTGGTAGTATTTTCATAATTCACATTCAAATTTCAATTTTCAACCTTTGATGTTTAATTGTTGGAAAACTAGAAAATTACCTATAAATGCAAGGTCTTTTTATCAATTCAAGTCTAAGGAAAATTATCTAGCATTAAGGAAATTTTCACAAGAGAAAAAATTATTGTTAAGAGCATTCAAGAGTAGATTTATCATTCTTCTACATCAGCATTCAAGATCTCAAGCGTCATGTCAAAGTTATTTGCATCTATGCATGTTTTTGGAGCTAACATTGTGATTTAGGTTTCAAGTTTCAAGTCAAGATTCAAATGTCAAATCATTCTTGCAAGATCTAATCGTTGGAGTTATGTGTTAGACTTTAGTCCTCCAAGGGCAGCCATTAAAGTTTTTGGTGAGTTGTAACAAGCTAGTGTTCATTCATCATTCCTTCCTTTCATTATTACTTCATTTCAAGGTTTAATTACAAAATGGGGTTTGACCAAGGCAAACCCCTATTCACCAAAAAAAAAACAATTTTTCCCTCTCTTTGTGTGTGTAGATTTGTAGGTGAAGAAGGATTGAAGATTGATCAAAAGTGCAATTTTGCAAAGTTGTCAAAGTTGTCAAACCATAGAATCTTACTTGCAAAATTTATTTTTGACTTTCTATCATTGAGATCCAGAGGAATCAGGAGTGCAAATCGAGGAGCACAGGACTATGAAATTAGATTTTGGACCCTTGTAGTAGGGCCCATTCTCCCTAGGGTGAATCTATCCTAGGAGGACACTCAACAACAACTTTTGGTGACAGGTGCATGGTGTCTTACCCTTCTCATATTTTTCATAAGTCTATTTTTTTATTGTGTTATGCTTTAAATTGATGATTTGAGTTTCACATTGCATAATTAATTTCACTAAGCATTTTTAGTTTTTCTCCCCAAAGTGCATTTCAGGCATATTTACCTCGTCTTGTCATAAGGAAAATAACCAAGATCTCCAATAGGGTTGAAAGACAATCCTACCTTTGGGGATCTCTTTTTCCTAATGAAATAAGGAAGTTAGGTACATATATACAATCACACCATTTTGATAAAACCCCATTTTCCTATGTTTTATTTTGGTCAACCTGACATTGTACATCTTAATTTCTGATTTGGAGGTCATTAAAACCCTAGATCTAGGATTTGCATTTGTTTGTATTAAAATTGCATTAATTTGCATTCTATTTAGGGTTGTCAAAATTGCATTAGTTTACATCTCTTTTAGGGTTTTAAATTTGCATTTTGCATTGTTTAAAATCTAAAATTTAAAAAAAAAGCATATTACATTGATTTTGCATAGTACTTGCATATTAGTGTATTTTTTAGTCATTTACATCAAAAAACTTAATTAAAATTGCATCCAAAAAAGTGTCACTTAATTCATCAATTATCACTAATTTCATTTGCATTAGGACATCTAAATCTAGAAAATTTTGTCACTGAAACCATAGTCTGTAACCTGAAACTGGAAATTCAAACATTAAGCAATAAATTCAAACTTTGATTTTTTAGATCTCTGATCTAGGACTCATTCACCCTAGGGCGAATTAGTCCCTATACATGTATCTTTTCAAAATTTTGGGCATCAATTTGTCTCTGATTGCTTTGCTTTCTTTTGTTGTTAACTTTGTGTTTCAGTTTTAGAAATTAAAAAAAAATGTACTTTCTTGCATTAAGTTATCTTGGTAAAATTAACTGCATTATTTGAAATCAAAACCAACATTAAAAACACACCATTTTCAGTCTCTTGCATTCAAAAATCAGAAAATCTTCATATATCAAGTCTATAATTTTGTATTAAATTTCATTCTTGCATCTTGGACATGTATATGGGTAATATATGGAGGTCCTTAAGATCTTTGGTAGATGTTTCAAGTTGTGTGTTTGGTGATGACCCTAATATAATTGATCCTATTAATGAATCTTCACCTCCTAATGAATGTCCCCATGAAGTGGAAATCTTAGGTCAAGATGAAGATAGCATGCAAAAAATCATACAAGAATCCCTACGTAACCTTGACAACAATGCATCCTTTTACCCATCCATGCAAACACCACCTATAATCCCATCACTTGATATATTCAACCTTTTGCATCCTGAAATTGAAGCACAAGGAAAGCCTCAACCATCAATCATGAATGATTTGGTTAATAAGAACAATAGTAATACTCTTCAATCATATGCCAATCGAGTTACCAATACACCCATTAACTTAGAAGAGAGTTATGTTCAAGGCTTTAAGATCCTAAGCAAACAAGGATGTGACATAACCAACAAGCATGAAATCCATCAATTTCTAGAACAAATACCATCCGAAGATACCAAGGGGTTAGGATATCAAGATTCTCCTCCCCCACCTCCACCTTAGAAAGTTTCCCAAACAAGCAAGAAACCCAAGCCCTATAAGCTCAAGAAATTGTCATTCGTACACACTATAACAGAGACTAAATGAATATTGGATCAATTTCTATGTCTAGGATTGATTACACTACTACCTATCAAAGAAATCAAAAAAGGAAAAAGTACAAACATGTCTTATTGTTCATATCATAGAACTCTTGGACTTCTTATTGATGAGTGTCATTCTTTACAAAGAATCCTTAAAGAATTTTCACCACCTTCACATGAATTTGATCATATAATCGATCAACAATGTATGCATTTCACTCCTTGCCATGTGATAGTTGTAGGATCATAGCATATTCACTATTAAATGTTTTATATTTCATGCAAATCATTTCTATATTGCAAGGATCCCATTCTCATCACCCATCTCAACTCATCCTTGCCCTGCACTTAGTGGGGGCAAAGGGTTAGATAGCCTTGTCCTAGTTTGGCACTTGTCGTTGTCCCTTTGGCTTGTTGTCTGCCTTTTGCATATGATGAACAAGATTGGGATGTGGATGGCCTACTATAGGTTGATTCACATGTGCCATACTAGTCTTTTCTTTATTTTCTTTTCATGTTCTTTTTTATTGCATGTGCATAATGTGATCCCCCATGTAGTGTTGCTTGGCATGTCTTCATATGTTTGTGAGCCTACTTTGGATGACCCTTGACACTCCATTGGTGCAAGGATACAAATTAAGTGAACCTGTCGTGACATTCTTCCATTTGTATCTACATTCTTCTATATGTCGTACACTTTTATCTTTTCTCTTGTCTTGTGTTTTACTTTTGGGGATGACACAAGGCATTGAGACATTTAGGTCTCTTCCATGTTGACCCAAAAAAAATTCTTTGTTTTCTCTATCTATGTATCATTCTTCCTTTGTGCTCAATTATATCACTCTAGCAAAGACATAACTCTGACCCAAAATCCATGGATCCCTTATGTATTATCTTAGGATTGCATATGGGTGGAAATCCTCCCTTTTCATGGCATAGCTCTATTATAGAAACATATTTTTTTACAATAGGGATTTCTGAATAAAGCTCTCATGTATTAGCATTTATTATGTTCTACTTTAAAGTAATTGCTCACAGTATGGTGTTTAGCAATTTCTTTAAAGTGTGGGGGGGGGACATATACTCGTCCCCACTCATTGTTTAATTCAAAGTGTTGTCTTCTTCCTTCACATGATGTGTCTTCTTGGTGGTGAAATTGGGTTTGATGTCCTTCAAGAGTGTGAAATTTCTTGGCATATAAAATTCCTCTTAGTGGTAATGTTATGGCCTGTATTCCCTAAGTTGTGAATATTTTATCCTTGACTAGTCCTCTCTTGGTGACATTGAGCATGATGTTCCCTAAAGTGAGACCTTTCATGAACTAAGAAAAACCCCTTTGAATATCCTATCATATTGTATTTTAAAACCTTATCATGGCCACCAAGCATAACACAACTTGCTTTCCAATGGTACCTTTTTGTTTTTCATGAGCGTCTAGTATAATGCAACTTGCTAACCTTGTGGAACCTTTTTGTGTGGCACCTTATCAAAGTTATCAGGAGGTATAACTTTTGGTATGGTCAATTTATGGGAGCCTATAGACTTAGCATGACTTTCCCATCAACCACCCCTTTGAGGCTCACTTAGTGGACAACAGATTTCACTAGCCTGTGTGAGTATATTTTGTTCGGATCTAGTGGACAAAGGGTTCCACTTGTGAACATTTTTTTTGGACAAACAGCCAAGGCTTGATCCATACCTATTGGACAAATAGTCGAGTCTTGATCCACCCTTCTTTTTTCTTTTTTCTTTCTACATCAATTTTGGCATTGTATGCATGTGTATCTTGTCTTGTTGATGTATATCATATGTATATGTGTGTTCCTTTGTACTTATGTTGGTTTCCCATGGGATCTCGATCATGGTGGCTTGATCATCCTCCTTCATCTTTGTCATCCTATCTCACTAACATTCATACACTTGGACCCCTCTTGGCACTTATCTATCTACTTTAGTGTGAGTTTGAGTGCAAGTTCATACTCTCACTAAAGTGGGGGCTAAATGTAGTGATGGAAAATGTACTCCTTTATATTTTCTCACTTTGTTTTCCTCCCCTTAATTAATTGGACTCAATTAGTCCTCTAATTGACCCAATTATGCATTTAAAATCCTAATTAATTTTGTTTTCTGAAAGGGGAACCTATATTAAACAATTGCAAACATCAAATTACACATCTTGGAAAATGTGTGTCCTAGGTTTAGGGCCTAGGACCCATTCGGCCAAGGGCGAATGGATCCTCCTTAAACTTAGGACCCCATTTTTTAATATGATTTTGGCGGTATTTTCATAATTCAAATTCAAATTACAATTGTTGGCCTTTGATGTTTAATTGTTAGGAAATTAGAAAATTGCCTATAAATACAAGGTCTTTTTATCAATTCAAGTCTAAGGAAAATTATCTAGCATTAAGGAAACTTTCACAAGAGAAAAAATTATTGTCAAGAGAATTCAAGAGTAGATTTATTAGTCTTCTACATCAGCATTCAAGATCTCAAGCATCATGTCAAAGTTATTCGCATCTATGCATGTTTTTGGAGGTAACATTGTGATGTAGGTTTCAAGTTTCAAGTCAAGATTCAAGTGTCAAATCAAGCATCCAATAAGCCATTCATGCAAGATCTAATCTTTGGAGTGATGTGTTAGACTTCAGTCCTCCAAGGGAAACCATTAAAGGGTTTGGTGAGTTGTTACTAGCTAGTGTTCATTCATCATTCCTTCCTTTCATTATTACTTCATTTCAAGGTTTAATTACCAAAATGGGGTTTGATCAAGGCAAACCCTTATTCACCAAAAACAAACATTTTTTTCCTCTTTGTGTGTGTAGATTTGCAGGTGAAGAAGGATTGAAGATTGATCAAAAGTGCAATTTTGCAAAGTTGTCAAAGTTCTAATCAAAGTTGTCAAGCCACAGAATCTTACTTTCAGAATTTATTTTTGACTTTCTGACAGTGAGACCCGGAGGAACCAAGAGTGCAAATCTAGGAGAAGAGAACTGTGAAATCATATTTTAGATCCCTGTAGTAGGACCCATTCTCCCTAGGGAAAATCTGTCTGAGGAGGACAATCAGCAACAACTTTTCGTGATAGGTGCACAATGTCTCACCCTTCTCAGATCTGTTGGAATTCTATTGTTTCTGATTTTGTTATGCTTGAAATTGATGACTCAAGTTTCACATTGCATAATTAAGTTCATTGTGCATTTTTAGTATTTCTCCCCAAAATGCATTTTAGGCATATTTACCTCATCTTGTCATAAGGAAAATAGCCATGATCTCCAATAGGCTTGACTCACCTAAGGGTTGAAAGTTAATCCTACCTTTGGGGATCTCTTTTTCCTAATGAAATAAGGAAGATAGGTACATCATATATTCAATCACCTCATTTTGATAAAACCCCATTTTCTTTTGTTTCAGTTTACAACATATCATCCTTGTTTGGTGTATTGAACATAATGATAAGTTGCAAAAAATTTGCTATGGTATTCATTGTGACAAAGTCATTTCTTTTTGGTTTGTATCCTGCTGAATAATTTTTTATCTTTTGGTCTAGAACATAAGATGGTCGAGTTGTGAAAGTTCTATTTCCAAGATTTCAAGTCTTTACACCTTTTGTAGTAAGAGTTATAGTTGATAATGTTCTGATCTATGCAATATAATGATGAAGTATTTTTGGAATGCTTTGTATTCCTCCGGAAGTGAAGTGTTGGCCTTGCGATACTATAGACATAATTAGTGATGTCTAATGCATAATACTTTGTAGCTTCTAGTGTTTTGGTGGTCCACAAGATCAGTTTTCAAATGATAGTTTGCTATAGTTTATTTGGAATGCTTTGTTCCTATATTTTCAGTAGGTTTATTCAGTTGGCTAGCTTATGATGTTCAGACATTTTAGGGAATGGCTAAAGGGATATTGTGCATGGACTACAATTATTGTATCTTGATCCACATGATGGTTTGGATTTCTCCCCAAGAGTATAAAGATGAACAGATGGTAGTTTTGGTGGTATTGTCACTATTTAGGCCATCAAACTTGTTTCCTTCATCGGTGGTTGATCCTAATTAATTAATTTTGTTTTGGAGGATGTGTTATATTGTGTTTGGGTCCTATAATGCCATGTGTTAATCTATAATTATTTTTCTTGTAATATTATATATGTTTGGCACTAACTAGTATGATATCAAATGCTTCTTCTAAAAGGTTACCTTAGAGATGACCTAATTAAGGTTTTGAGTTATTGTGGAGGATATATATAGAAGATCAAATTCATTTGTGAATGTGTTGAAAATGAAGGAAGTGAAAAAGTAGTATGTTGAAGATGAAGTGTGTGAATTATGTGTGAAGGGTTAATTGTGCGAAAAAGGAACTACAACATCAACATATGTTGGATGTTTCTTCATAGCAGTTCATATTCTTATTTTTCATTATAATTTTCATGTATCCTACTCTGAGACATGAGTCTCATCATGTCCTTTGTATCTTTCCCTAAGGTTGTACACTTTAGTCTATAAGTCTATAGGCAGTGATCCTTAAACAACATTGTAATTCTTATTATCAATGAGCTACATATATTGTGAGTTAATCCTCACCATGGTTTTTCACTCATTATTTCCATGTAAAAATTGTGGTGTCTTTTTTGTGGTGCATGTTTTATCTTCTTCTCTTTTTCAATCTATGTGATGTGTTGTTTAATTTGCAAATGGAAATCGTTAAGTTTTAATATATGTTGATTCACCCCCCTCTCAGCACAACATTATGTTCAAAAATTGGTCAATGTTGAGTGCCATGAGAAGCTTTACAACTAATATTTATCCTAATTTTGAACACATGAGGTCTGCAACAAAAATCAATGACATGTTCATTGCAAGACCGGATCTAGAATGGAACCTAAAGGTTGGGACATCAATCCAAATGATTGTGAAGTTGATTTTGAAGGAGAACTCTGGTCTACTCTTGAAGATTTGGATGGAGCAAGATTGTAAAATATTAAATATGAGTGCATGCTAGAAAAATCAAAAGAGAAATTTGACAAATTGAAGGCAAATGCTAAATAATCAAAAGAAGAAATTGGAAAATTGAAATCTCAAATAGGAGGAAATGGATGTGAAATGAAAGTCAAAGAAGTTGAAGATGTGATCTCAAATTTAAAAGTAAAAGTTGAAGAAGGAAAGAGGATTGAGGATTGCTTGAATACCAAGCTCAATGATAAAACTATTGAATGTTTAAAGCTTGAGGAAGATATTGTATCCCTGAGAAAAGAACTTGAGAAAGCAAAAGAGTAAATTAACAAAGGTTTAAAACTAAGAGGAGGTTCCAAAATTCTTGATGAATTGATTAACTCTCAAAATCCATCTAAAGAGAAATCCACACTTGGTTTTGAAAAGGGGAAAAGTCCTATATTTAGTGCCTCTACAAATTTGTATGATAACTTCAAAGCAAAAGGGAAGCCTAGAACAAGGGAGGAGAAATCCTACATTGAAAATCCTAAGGAGACATCCTCCGAAGATGCAATGATAAATCAAGACATCAAAAAGGAAGGTGGATTCATTCATGTCTGGAACAAGAAGAAGAACTTCAAGATGCCTATGCCTAAACAAAATGCTCCTACTAGGTTCAATGGTAATTTCTATGCTTGTAATAAGTTTGGTCATAAGGCAATTGAGTGCAGAAGCAAGATGAGTCAGAATTCATTCAGGCCTCCAAGGTATAATGCTATGAATTCTCAATCATTTCATGGTCAATGCTATGCTTGCAATAAATTTGGGCATAAGGCAAATGAATGCATAAGTAAAATAATAAGGAATAGTAATTCTATGACTCCTCAATCCTTCTATGATTACTGCTACACATGCAAAAAGTTTGATTATAGGGTTGTTGATTGTAGATCTAATGTGAGAAGAAATAATTATGCTTTGCAAGCTAGTATCACCTACTACAATTGTAATAAACCAAGACACATTGCAAGATTATACAATGGAAAGAATTTAAGGTCTCTTTCTCCTCAAAAGAAGTCTATCATTAGTCTACAAAAGAAGAAAATGAAAAAAATATGGCAAAAGAAGGAAGAGAGTAAAGTAAAGAATGAATTTGTACCTTAGCATGGTGTAGATGAAACCTCTGGTAACTAAAATGGAAAGTATTGGCTTAGGGGGAGTTGCATTTGCAAAATTTTCAAACCCCTATAAATCTTGAGATGTTGAAGTCTTCAATGGTTAAAGGTAATATGGTTTTGTTTACTCAAAGTTCTAGAGAAAATCCACCCTTTGCAGAAGATTACTGGATGATTATGAAACTGTGATATCTCAGATAGTTAAAAATTGGAAACAAATAAGTGCATTGATTGTGAAGTGACTAGGGTTGACCTGTGAAGCATATTTAGTTTCTATTTGATCAAAATTAATCTCATTTGAAATATATCAAGTGTATACAAGTGCTAAGGAAGAAAAGACGGTTTTCTATAAGTTGTGTGCAAACCCTAACGACATTCATAGGTATTTCTCTGGTTTGTTCATAAAACCCTAGTAATAAAAAAGTGCTATCATGGCCACAACAATTTTCATTGATGTTTTTGAGAAGACGAGACTAAAATTCAAGAAATATCCATACATATCAACTGTAACCAACAAATATGGTGCATTCTCTCATGTTCTAATCAATGTAATTCATTCTAAAGATGTTTGCATCTACATTCATTCTCAGCTGATTGAGTACAATCATCTAAAGATGGAAGAATTTAGGTACAATCATCTCTTGGGTGATGAATTTTAGCTCAAACAAGAATATGGAAATTTGGAAGCAAGAGGATTAGATTTATGAAAGGGTTTTCCCAATTTTTGCTTCAAAGATGAATGGGTCAGAATCACCTTGAGTAGGATTCATGAATATATCTTTTAGCTTGATCAATATTTCTAAATCACAAAGGATGCTATCAAGGTTGTGACTGGATTATTCTCCACCAGACCTATGTCAATACTAAAATCTATAAAGAATGAATCAGTCATGAAGCTTACCGAAACTAAATTTGATAAAAGAACCCTAATAGAGGATGACATTTTTGACCTAGGGGTCTGGTATGCCACAATGGGCATTGCATATAAGTTCTACTATGCAAATAGAGAAGGGTTTATTATCTCCACTGCCATCTTCACTGCTCATCTGATGGTGAAGGAAGGAAAATATTATGACCTTTGTGAACTCTTACGGAAACATTTTTTGGAGAATTTGTAGAAAACTAAAGATTCATGCTACACTTTCTGGTATGGTTCCTTGATTATCTTCCTTATTTTTTACTTCATGAAAGAAATACCTATTTTTAAGAATGTGGTCTAGAGAAGGGATATTCCTGTGGCTCATTAGATTAAGAATCATGTGTGTATCTTTTCAGATGCTCAACAATGTGGCACAATATTTTAGGTTTTTTTAAAAACTTTTCAAAATGAAATGCAGAAGAGGGACAAGATACCCTCACAAGTTTTGGAAAAATATAAGAAGGGTATCACTATTATGGTTGATAAAGACAACTGTTATATGGACGTTGTTGAACCAAGAACCTCATGGATAGAAAAGTTTCCCTATGAGGTCTCTAGATCTAATTAGATTGCATATGTTGAAATATTTCTCAACAAACCTATAGATATTTATGTTGAAAGGTTTGTAACATATGATGAAATAACCAACAAACAAGTCAAGAAGAAGGTAGAAGAAAAGATGAATAAGACATCAAATGTGGAGAAGATGATGTCCAAATTAAAGAACATGCTTGGTTCTCCTGAGGGTCCTATGAAAGCATCTCAAGCCACTCCTACTACATCAGCTACTAGAAGAACAAGTAGGTTTGCTTCTGTCTCTGCCACTACTCTCATACCTACTCAAACTCCTTCTAGCGGAAAAATAACTGCCACTAAAGTACCGACACAAACCAATACTGCAGAAAGAAAGAAGCCAAGAACTAAGTAAAAAGAAATAAGGGAAAATTTTACTCCAATGAATGTGGATGATGAAGAAGAAATGAAATCTTACATATTAAAGAGAAAAGAAAAGAAAACAAGACAAGAAGAAGAAGAAATGTCCATAGAAAGAGAAATGGAAAAGGAAGCAAAAGAAGCTTCTCTAGAAATACCTAAACAAGATCCTCTACATCTTGAGGCCACTATCAATGTAATTGTACAACATGATGCACTGAAAGAGGTTGTTGCTCTCTATGATGGGATGTCCCCAGTTGAAAAAATTAAAATTGAAAAGGAAATAGTTATGTACATGAATAGTTTCAATATGGAACCAAATGAAATCATTGATAAAAGTCCAACAAGCCTGGTAGAGGTACTCAACAACAAAAGGAATGAAGTTATAGTTGAAGAAGCTAGGATGAGGAAGCAAGTATTAAAAAAGATTGGTGTATCTATCTCTCATGAATAAACAGTAAAATTATCTCAATATCAGGCCCGAGAATTCATAACCAAACAAAGAATAAATACTCTGATGGGGAAGGATAAAGAAGAAATAAAGAGGATGGAGAAAGAAACTGAAGAAAAGACAACAAAAATACTAGAAGGATTAAAGAATGCTAAAATAATCAAAGATAAAACTCCTTCAAATACTTATGATATGCTTGATGTGTCTACTCATGGCATAGATTTATCAATTTTTGAAGAAAATGTGATTGTAAAACATAATGAGTCGGTTCCTCTAGAGAATACAAGTGGAAAAGATGCAAAAAATCAAGGAGAAGTGAGTGTCTCTACTCTGAGGAACATTGTATCTAGTGAAAAACATAACATTCCCCCTCTGAAGAGTTCAGGAAATAATGAGTAGATAAGAGAAGACAATCCTAAGATTGTTCAAGATGCAAAAGAGAAGGTAGTTGAGAAGCAAGTTGCTTATGTGGGTAAAGATCAAAGATCCTCATCTTCAGATTCATTTAAGGACCTATTGTCTTTGCAGATGTAGTTCCAACCTATGGTAATGCCTCAACTTCTGCAAATCCCCACTCATGAAGGTCAAGTAGATCTTGCAGTGTTAGAAAATGTACTCCTTTACATTTTCACACTATGTTTGCATCCCCCTAATTAATTGGACTTTAAGCCTCTAATTGACCCAATTATGTGTGTAAAATCCTAATTAATCACATTTTCCAAAAGGGGGACTTGTATTAAAGAATTGTAAACATCAAATTACACATCTTGGAAAATATGTGTCTTAGGTTAGGGCCTAGGAGCCATTCACCCAAGGGCGAATGGGTCCTCCTTAAGTTTAGGACCCCAATTTTTAATATGATTTTGGTGGTATTTTCATGATTTAAATTCAAATTGCAATTTTCAGCCTTTGATATATATATATATATATATATTGATAGGTAAGATCAGGATTTCTATTAATATAAAAAAGGAGTTGATACAATATAGGCCCAAGACTGTAGGGTGACTGAGACTACCATTAATGACCATTGAAGACTAGACTAGACCCTATTATATACAAAATGACCATGCAAGGTCAAATTTTCCCAAAACTAGCTACATATATACCAGACTTTACTTACTACATTGTATTAAAAATTGGAAAACTACCAACCCAAACCGAGACACATATACATATACCCAAACATGTCATTCACTAGACGACCACCCAGCGGAGCAAAGAGATGCCTCCCAACCCAATTACCAGAGATTATTCTAGGAAAAGACATGGAACTCATATTTCCAAGCCGAGTTCTGCACTGCCACCAATCAAAACTTCTTCTTCAAGAACTTCACACCAGCCATAGCCAAATGACGATGCTCTACCAACTCCAAGTCGTTAATGTCCAGAAGAAAAGGGAATAATTTCACCAGAGCATCTGGGTCTACCAGGAGCTCTAAGTCTCGCGGGCGAGGAATGCCAACACCCAGAGAAGTTGTGGCCAGAGACTCCTCTAACCCCACTAGCATGTCTTTTCTAAACAAAACATTCACATCCAACAACCCAACCAACACCCTTGATGAAACATTGGTATCAAGCCTGTAACCTTCGACGCCTGCCATGAAACCCTTCCCTATAATGCATTTTATCACCGCAAAAGTGAGATAATCTAGGTGGAAATGATCTGGCTCAACCAAAGTGATGTCACAAGACCTAAAAAGGCCATCTGACACTTGGAACTTCTAAGCTGGACAGGGTTGCCCATTCCACCTATGTTCAATTCCCTCACCAAAACTTGCAGGATAAATCTTGCCATACCAAATAAAATTGCTAACTGGGCGGCGAGGGAATTGATAGATTGTCAGATTTCCAACATAGAATTACCTTAAAGATCCATCCTCACCACCTTTGATGAATATCTTGAAAGAATGTGCCACTGAAACCGTATGCCATAGGTCTTAAGCCATGTGAAAAATGTGTGACAAGACCCAACAATTGTTGGAAATAGGATGCCATTTAATTGCAAATCCTAAACATTAATTATTTCATGTATCTCCTAGATTCTTGGAATGTATTCAACAACACTAAGATTAGGATGAGATTAATATTTGATGAAATAATCATGATTATTGACATTTGTAATTAATTCTAAATGTAAGAAGCATGTGAGGGCATCCATAGTGAGTTCCTAAATAATAGGGACACATGGGACACTCACATGGTAAGGTGAAACTCACCTTGTGTCCAGTTAACTATACGGAGTAACAGTTAACACTTCTAAATGCATGAAAAGATCCTAGGAGTTAGGATTTGATGTTTGCATGCTTGAAGTTCAATTAAGTTCAATTCAGTTCAGTTCAGTTCAGTTCAAAATCAGTTTAGTTCAGTTCAGTTTAGTTTAGTTTAGTTTAGTTCAGTTCAGTTCAGTTTAGTTCAGTTATCTTCAGTTGCATGCAAGTGCATGTTGCATGTATGTTGGTTATTTTGAGTTGCATGTAGTTAGCTTCATTTAACTTGTAATGCATGGCTAATAACATTGAGTTGTATGATAGATAACAGGGACTACCTCCAGTTAACAAGGGATGACCATTCTTTGGGAATGGTGTTGAGTAAATGTTTCAATTAACTATAAAGCACTTGAAGCCAACTTGGGCGCCCAAGGTGCTTTATTGGATTTACCTCTCATGCATGATAAGATATTTCTAAAGGCTTAGTTAAGTAGCTTTACTTATGGGTGCCAACTTTGAGGAAGAGCTTTGGAATTATCACCAAAGTGAAGGAGAAGTTGTAGCTTCAGTTTGGGATGCCCAAATGCATGAAGCACATGTTGTAAGCTTTAGTCTTCATTGAATAACTCAACTTGAAGGAATATGGCGTACCTTTTCAAGGGCTTGGGCTTATGCATTGTAATTATCACCATTTGGAGATTACAAGGTTGCATATTGTCTCTATATCTCATTCAAGTTGAAGAGAGTTGTCATAATTGTTATTGCAGGTGTGAAGAAGATTGGTAAAGACAGAAGAAGCATTCTCAAGCAAGAATTGGAGCTATTATAATTCAGAGATTGAATAATAGAATAATTCTTGGTGGAGTTTTTTCCTGAAAGGGTTTCTCCATGATTCATCTTGTGTAATCTTTCTAATATCCTATCTAGTTCTTCTATCAACTTCTCTCTACATTCTACAACAGTAAAATGGATTAATCAAGATAATCACCCACAAAGAATATATGTAACAAAGAAAAGAATTACTTAGATCAGCAATATTAAAGTTTTACAGAGTATTAAGCTAAGAAAACACCTCGTTTTTCAACAACAATTACAAGCAATATTTAGGCATGATTACCAATGCCAATGAAGAAACCAGAATAACACCACCTCACCTGCTAGCACAGAGGCCACTCCACACAATCCATTATGGATTGGCACCCACCCAACCACCCACGTCAGCCTTTGATATTTAATTGTCAGGGAATTAGAAAATTACCTATAAATACAAGGTATTTTTATCATTTCAAATCCTAGAATTTTTATGAGAGCATTCTTATAGCAAATATTATTGTCAAGAGAATTCAAGAGAAGATTTATCAATCTTCTACATCAATGCAATCAAGATCAAGATCATCATGTCAAAGTTATTTACATTCCTACATGTTTCTGGAGCTATCATTGTGATGTAGGTTTCAAGCATTCAAGCATCAAATCAAGTGTCAAATCAAGCATCCAATCAAGCCATTCATGCAAGATCCAATCCTTGGAGAGATGTGTTAGACTTCAATCCTCCAAGGGTAGCCATTAGAGGGTTTGGTGAGTTGCAACAAGCTAGTGTTCATTCATCATGCCTTCCTTTCATTATTACTTAACTATCAAGGTTTAATTACCAAACTAGGGTTTGACCCAGAAAAACCCTTATACACCAAAAACAAACATTTTTCTCCTTTTTGTGTGTTTGTAGATTTATAGGTGAAGAAGGACTAAAATTAGATCAAAAGTGCAATTTTGTAATTTTTCAAAGTTGTCAAGACATGGAATCTTACTTGCAAAATTTATTTCTGACTTTTTGATAATGAGATTTGGAGAAATCAGGAGTGCACATCCAAGAGCAGAGGACTATGAAATTAGATTTTGGACCACTGAACAGGACCTATTCGCCCTAGGGCGAATTTGTCCCATGAGGACACTCAACAACAACTTTTGGTTACTAGTACACATCAACTTACCCTTCTTAGATTTTCCAGAAGTTTGATGTTTTTTATTCTTTCATGCTTTAAATTGATGATTCAAGTTTCACATTGCATAATTGAGTTTATTTAGTATTTTTTATTTTTCTCCTAAAGGTTCATTTCAAGCATATTTTTCCTCGTCTTGTCATAACAAAAAATAGTAAAGATCTCCAATAGGGTTGACTCACCTAAGGGTTGAAATTCAATCCTACCTTTGGGGATCTCTTTTTCCTAATGAAACTAGAAGGATAGGTGCATCATATATCCAATCATCTCATTTTGATAAGTTACCTATTTTCCTTCATTTCATTTTGGTGAACCCGACATTCTTGCACTATAAACTTTCTGATTTAGAGGTCATTAAAACCCTGGATCTAGGATTTTCATTAGTTTTCATTGAAATTGCATTAATTTGCATTCTATTTAGGGTTTTCAAAATTGCATTAGTTTCTCATTTATGGTGTTAAATTTGCATTTTGCATTGTTTAAAATCTAAAAAATCCAAAAAATTGCATGCATATTACATTGATTTTACATAGTATTTGCATATTAGCACGTATTTTCAGTCATTTACATCAACAAATTTAGTTAAAATTACAACCAAAAAGTGTCACTTTTTTCATCATTTATCACTAATTTCATTTGCATTAGGACACCTAAATTTGGAAAATTCTATCACAGAAACCACATTCTGCAAGCTGCAACTAGGAAATCAAACATTAACTCATAAATTCAAACTTTTATTTTTCATATCCCTACCCTAGGACTCATTCACCCTAGGGTGAATAAGTCCCTGTATAGGAGTCCTTTCAAAATTTTGGGCATCAATTTGTCTATGTTTGCTTTGTTTTCTTATGTTATTAAATCTATGTTTTAGTTTTAGAGAACAAAAAAATTGTACTCTCTTGCATTAAGTTCAATTGGTTAAATTGAGTGCATTATTTGAAATCAAAATTGACATCATTTTCAGGCTCTTTGTAGTCATTTTTTAGATCTGAAATCTTGCATTCACATTTGTATTTCAATAACTTCATCATGGATATATGTTTTGGTAAATATGGGTGTCCTTGAAATCTCTGGTAGATGTCTCAAGTTGTGTGTTTGGTGATGACCCTAATGCAATTGATCCTATTAATGAATCTTCACCTCATAATGCATGTCCCCGTGTGAAGTGGATATCTTAGGTCAAGATGAATATAGCATGCAATAATTCATACAAGACTCCAGCCACAACCTTGAGAACAATGCATCCTTTTATCTATCCATGCAAACACCACCTATAATCCCATCACTTGACATGTTCAACCTTTTACATCCTGAAATTGAAGCACAAAGCAAGCCTCAACCATCAATCATGAAAGACCTTGTTAACAAGGACAATAATGATACTCTTCTATCTTGTGATCATCGAGTTATTGATACACCCTTTAACTTAGAAGAGAGTTGTGGTCAAGGCTTTAAGATCTTAAACAAACAAGGATGTGACAAAAAATGAGCATGAAATCCACAAACTATTAGAGAAAATACCATCTGAGGATACCAAATGGTTAGGATATTAAGATCCCCCCCTTGCACATCTCCTAAGGGAAAAGGTGTTCTCTTTTACAAGATCATTTCAAGCAACCAATTAATAACTCACAAGGATGATAGGGTCACCTTAGCTCCTCTACCTCCACTTCCACATCAACAATTTGCCCAATCAAGAAAAATGCAAAGGCCTTATAAACTCAAGAAGTTACAATTTCCTTGTCCTATATCTGAGAATGAAAAATCTTTACACACACTCCTTAATCAAGGACTTATAAAATTTCCACCTATCAAGCAAAATCAAAAAGGAAAAAGTACAAACATGTCTCATTGTCAATTTAATAGAACTATTGGACATAAAACTAATGAGTATTATGCCTTAAAGAGAATCATTAGCAAATTTAAAACATTTTCACATGAATATGATAGTGTAATCCCTTAGCAATTGGTTGCTTTGCTCCTTGTGATGTGATAGTTGTAGAATCATAGCATACTCACTATTGCATGTTTTAAATTTATTGCAAATCATTTCTATATTACAAGGAGCACATTCTCATCACTCATCTCAGCTCATCCTTGTCCTGCACTTAGTGGGGCCAAGGGGTTAGGTAATCCTTGTCCTAGTTTGACACTTGTCATTGTCTCTTTGGCTAGTTGTTTGCCTTCTTCTTATGATGAACAAGATTGGTATGCAAATGACCTTCTATAGGTTGACTCACATGTTCCATATTAGTCTTTTCTTTATTTTCTTTTTTATGTTCTTGATGATTGCATGTGTGTAATGTGATCCTCGTACAGTGTTTCTTAGCGTGTCTTTGTATGTTTGTGAGCCTACTTTGGATGACCCTTGTCACTTCGTTGGTGCAAGGATACAAAGGAAGTGAATTTGTTGTGACATTCTTCTATTTGTATCTACATTATTCTATATGTCGTACACCTTTATCTTTTCTCTTGTCTTGTGTTTTCCTTTTGGGGATGATGCAAGGCATTGAGACATTTAGGTCTCTTCGATGTTGACCCAAAATCTTTTCTTTTTTTTCACTCTCTATGTGTCATTCTTCCTTTGTGCTTGTTATTCCATGATTCATTTGGGGAATGATGACACTTTCGAGCTTGATTATATCACTGTAGCAAAGACATATGTTGACCCCAAATCCATGGATCGCTTATGTGTTATATTAGGATTGTATATGGGGGGCAACCATTCTTTCCATGGCATAGCTCTATCTTGGAAACATACTTTTTATATCTAGGGATTTTCGAATAAAGATCTCATGTAATGGCATTTATCATTTTTCTACTTTAAAGTAATTGCTCACATCATGGTGTTTAGCAATTTCTTTAAAGTGGGGGAATATGCATCCCTACTCATTATTGGCTTCAAAGTGTGGTCCTCTTACTTCATGTAATGTGCCTTCTTCGTGGTTACATTGGGTTTGATTTCCTTCAAGCGTGTGACCTTTATTGGAATATGGCATTCCTCTTAGTGGTAATGCTACGACTTGCATTCCCTAAGTTGTGAATCTTTTATCCTCGACTGGTCCTCTCTTGGTGATGTCAAGAACGATGTTCCCTAAAGTGATACCTTTCATGAATTAAGGAAAACCCCTTTGATTGCCTTGATCCTATTGTATTTAAAATCTTTTTCATCACCACCAAACATAACACAACTTGCTTGCCAATGGAGCTCTTTTTGTTTTTCATGAGTGTCTAGCATAATGCAGCTTGCTAGCCTTGTGGAACCTTTTTTGTGTGGAATCTTATCAAAGTTATCAGGAGGTATAAATTTTAGTATGGTTGATGTATGGGAGCCTATAGGCCTGGCATCACTTTCCCATTAGCCACCTTTTTGGGGCTCACCTAGTGGACACCGGGTCTAACTAGCCCTTGTGAGTATATTTTGTTAGCATAGTGGACAACGGGTTTTCACTTGTGAACATTTTTTTTATGGAAAATAACGTAACCGTGGCTAGTCCATCTTTTCTTTTCTTTATTTTTGCATTATTTTTGATATTGCATGATTGTGCATCTTGTGTTACTGTTGTAAAGCATGTGTTCCTTTGTGCTTATGTTGGTTTGCCATAGGATCTTGATCCTAGGGGCTTGATCATCCTCCTTGATAATTTTCATCCTATCTCATCGACATTTGTGCACTTGGACCTCTCTTGAATTATTTTGTCTACTTTAGTGTGAGTCTGAGTGCAAGTTCATACTCTCACTAGAGTGGGGGCTAAATATAGTGTCAAAAAATATACTCCTTTACATTTTCACACTATGTTTGCATCTCCCTAATTAACTGGACTTAATTAAGCCTCTAATTGACCCAATTATGTATTTAAAATCCTAATTAATCTTGTTTTCTAAAAGGGGGACATGTATTAAACAATTGCAAACATCAAATTACACATCTTGGAAAATGTGTGTCCTAGCTTTAGGGCCCAGGACCCATTCGCCCAAGGGTGGATGGGTCATCCTTAAGTTTAGGACCCCATTTTTTAATATGATTTTGGTAGTATTTTCATGATTCAAATTCAAATTTCAATTATCAAGAAATTAGAAAATTACCTATAAATACAAGGTCTTTTTATCATTTCAAAACCTACTTTTTTTATGAGAGCATTCCTATAGCAAATATTATTGTCAAGAGAATTCAAGAGCATATTTATCATTCTTCTACATTTGCAATCAAGATCAAGATCATCATGTCAAATTTATTTGCATTCATGCATGTTTTTGGAGCTAACATTGTGATGTAGGTTTCAAGCATTCAAGTATAAAATCAAGTGTCAAATCAAGCATCCAGTCAAGCCATTCATGAAAGATCCAATCCTTGGAGAGATTTTTTTGACTTTAGTCCTCCAAGGGTAGCCATTAAAGGGTTTGGTGAGTTGCAACAAGCTAGTGTTCATTCATCATGTCTTACTTTCATTATTACTTCATTATCAAGGTTTAATTACCAAACTAGGGTTTGACCAAGGAAAACCCTTATACACCAAAAATGAACATTTTTCTCCTCTTTGTGTGTTTGTATATTTGTGAAGAAAGACTGAAATTGGATCAAAAGTGCAATTTTATAAAGTTGTCAAAGTTGTCATCAAAGTTGTCAAGACACGAAATCTTACTTGTAGAATTTATTTTCGACTTTTCAACAATGAGATCTAGAGAAATCGGGAGTGTAGATCCAAGAGCAGAGGACTGTGAAATCAAATTTTGGATCCCTATAGCAGGACCCATCCACCCTAGGGAGAATATGTCCTAAGAGGACACTCAACAATAGCTTTTGGTGTCGGGTACACATCAACTTACCCTTCCTAGATCTACTAGAAGTATATTGTTTCTAATTGTGTTATGCTTTAAATTGATGATTCAAGTTTCACGTTGCATAATTGAGTTCATTTAGTATTTTTGGTTTTTCCCCCAATGGTGCATTTCAAGCATATTTTTCCTCGTCTTTTCATAAGGAAAAACAACAAAGATCTCCAATAGGGTTGACTCACCTAAGGGTTGAAATTCAATCCTACATTTAGGGATCTCTTTTTCCTAATGAAACAAGAAGGATAGGTGCATCATATATCCAATCATCTCATTTCGATAAACCTATTTTCCTTCATTTCATATCTATCAAATATTTCTCCCCTTCATAAATTACAACTTGGTGACATCACACATGCTTCAGCAAGAAAAGAAATTTTGCAAGAACAGATGAAGAAGACTAAAATAATATATGATGTTGTAAAGATAATTCAAGAAGGTTTATCAGAGGTAAAAATAGATTATTCTTTGCCTCTAAAACATAAATTAAATATTTTAATAGATTATTTTAAGGAAAATTCTTCACACATTGAGCAAAAGGCGGAGCAAGAGGCTTTGAGAAAGATAACTAATAAAATATTGGTTGAGGCATTTGACCGATGTGCTAATGCACACAATAAATTGTAGGAAAACATAGAGATGTTTAAGAAGTGTGTTGATGAATGCAGTGCACTTTATCAATTTTGTTTCAAATATCCTATTTCCACTAAGAGTATCAAGGATTAGATTGAGCCCATTGAGTCACAAATCACTCAAATGGATGAGATGTATAATGTATCAAATGATAAGTATGGATCCACTAGATCTCAATTAGAAATTCTCCATGTGTAGATGTCTCTACTTCAAGATCAAAGAGATCAACTAAAGAAAGAGTTTATTCAATTGAGGGAAGCAGTCAACTTGAGACTGGCTTCACTATCCAAGATGCTTGTGGAAGTAGAAGAGACTATTCTAAAGATGAAGGCTCCAAGAAAAATAGATGAAGCTAAGGATTTATGCATAAAATTTAAATCTCGGAATCATATTCTTGTCCTAGCAAAAGAAAATTGGGTTGCAACTCTAGCACACATCAAGGTAATATATAAGAAGATTCTACCCTCTAAGGGAGTTACAAAAGTGTAGATAAAACAATTTTTGGCTCTACATAGTTTTGTGGATGTTTGCAATATCTTTCTAGTTTTTATTGAAGAAATATAGCATCAATTTTGGGGCATCTCCATCTCAAGGGGAGTATATATAGTCAGGGGGAGCCCATACAATTTTGTAAATAGAAGTTATAATTCCCTTTTCCCTTGATGTCAAAGGGGGAGAGATGCATATGTGTGTTACCATCAATGACAAAAGGGGGAGATTGTTGGCAATAGGTTTTGGCAATGATGTCAACTTAATCTGAGTTGTCATTGATGTCAAATGTGTATGTTGAAGTATGCATATACTCCAAAGATAGTTATTGTATAGTTGATATGTGTTGGTGTTAGTCTACAATTTTATATAAGGAAAATGGTGACCTGGGTGTGGTGTGGAGGTAGGAACATATGTTCTGATATGTTTACAACATATCATCCTTGTTTGGTGTATCACACATAATGATAAGTTGTAAAATCATTTTCATGGTATTTACTATGACAAAGTCATGGCTTTTTAATCTACATCCTTTCGTAGAATAAGTTTTTGTCTTGCAGTCAATAAGATAATATGGTTGAGTTGTGAAAGTTCTATTTCCAAGAGTTCAAGTCTTTAAACCTTTCACAGTAAGAGTTATAGTTGACTGTGCTCTAGTCTATGTAATATAATGATGAAGGCTTGTTGGAATGCTTTGTATTCCTCTAGAAGTGAAGTGTTTTCCTTGTGTTTCTATACAAATAATCAGTGATGTCTAATGCATAGTAATTTTCAGCTTCAAGTGTTTCGGTGGTCCGCAAGATCAGTTTTCAAATGATATTTTGCTACAGTTTATCTAGAATGCTATGTTCTTCTATTTTCAGTAGGTTTCTTCAATTGCACCAGCTTATGATGTTCAAACATTTCAGGAAATGGCTGAAGGAATATTGTGCATGGACTACAATGTTTACATCTTGATCTTCCTTGTGGTTTTGATCTCTACCTAGGAGTATAAAGTTGAACAGATGGCAGTTTTGGTGGTGTTGTCACTATTTGGGCCAACAGACTTGTTTCCTTCATTAGTGGTTGATCCTGATTAATTAATTTTATTTTGGAGGATGTGTTATGTTGTGTTTGGGTCATGTAATGTCATGTATTAATCTATAATTATTTTTTCTTTAATATTATATATTTTTGGATTCAACCAATATGATATCAAACGTTTCTTCTAAAAGGTTATCTTGGAGTTGACCTAATTAAGGTTTTGAGTTGTTGCAGAGGATATATATAGAAGATAAAATTAATTTATGAATGTGTTGAAGGTGAAGGAAGTGAAAAAATAATATGTTTAAGATGAAGTGTGTGAAGTTTGTGTGAAGGGTTAATTATGCAAAAAAAGGACTGCAACATCAACATATGTTGGATGCTTCTTCATAGCAATTCATATTCTTATTTCTCATTATAGTTTACATGTATCTTGCTCTGAAATAGTGAGTCTTGTCAAGTCCTTTGTATCTTACCCTAATTTTGTACACCTTAGTCTGCAAGTCCATAGGCAGTGAGCCTTAAACAACATTATAATTCTTGTTAGTAGCGAGCTATATATATTGTGAGTTAATCATCCTCATGGTTTTTCCCTCATTGGGTTTTCCACATAAACATCTTGGTGTCTTTTGTGCAGTGCATGTTTTTTCTTTTGCTCTTTTTCAGTCTATGTGATGTGTTGTTTAATCTACAAATGGAAATGGTTAAATTTTAATATATGTTGATTCACCCCCCCCCTCTCAACACAACATTGTGTTCAACATGAAGGTACCTAAAAATGATTGAGTGATCTCATTACCAAAAAATTAATATGGAAGGCCCAAGTTTGAGATAAAAAAAATTATCATGCAGATCAATTTTCATTGCCTTCATAGTAGATGAGTGACTCCCTATGATCAGCAAGTCATCAACATAGAGAAATAGAAATTTGGGAGATTCATGCTTATGTAAAATGTATATGTTCAAATTATAGTGCAATCAAGTGAACCCAACTAAAAAAAGTAAGGATTATATCTTGGCATACTAAGCACATGACACTTTTTTTAGTCCATAGAGAGACTTTTGAAGTCAAAAAACTAGTGTTAAATCCTTAATGAACCCTTCTGGATATTCCATGTGGATTTCCTCCTGAAGGTCACCTTGGAGAAAAGAACTCTTTACATCCATCTAATCAAATTCCCAATGGTGGGCTACAACTTTAGTAAAGAAAAGTAAAATGAAATTCATTTTTGAAATTGGTGCAAAAGTCTTAGAGTACTCAATTGTAATGACTAGGGAGAATCCTTTAGTGATCGAGTGAGTCTTATGCTTGACAAATGACCCATTTATAGAATATTTTGTTTGATATATCTACTTGCAGAAAAAAAGTTACCTTCCCTTAGGAAATGTGACTAAATCCCAAGTATGATTCATCTCCAAGGATCTAAACTCTTCATACATAACAACATCCCATTCAAGGATACCAAAATATTCTCGAAAGGAATATTGATCATAAGTTAAGAAAATGAAGAGATAAGTAGCCGATTAAACTATGACTATGGTTTAGTATCTAAAGCATCTCCAACCCAATTTCCTACTAACTATAAGGTCTAATGATCCCAAAGAGGCCCAATGGATAGATAATCTAGAGAATCAATAACCTATAAATAATGACTAGGAGAGGAAGAAGGTGAATCCTCATCATCATCATCATCACCATTTGAAGTGGAGGAAGAAGCCCCATCATCATGAATAGGATGACTAAAATACTCTAAATAATTAAAATCATGTCTTAGTGTCTCCAATATGTAGGAGCTGAAAATTAGCTCTATCCCAGGATCACCTTCAAAAATAATTACAATCTTCTACAAGAGAGTATGCAAGAATATGAGCTTTATTAGTATTAAGATCTACCAAATATGATGATTAGGTATGTTACAAATGTATAATAACCTTTCTTATATAGACAAGGTGTGATGTAGTACCAGCATTAAATGATTGTGTCATAATTAAATGACATGAGCCAACATTAAATGAACTAGGACTCTAATATTTAATAAAAGCTAAAAATATAAAATCTTATCTAAGTATTAAATATTCCTAGGACCTAAGTGGACTTAATATGTAAATAGCATGCCGCTAAGCAACTAGATAGGAAATGTACCTATTTACACCAACACCCCCCTTAAGTGCAATTTAGGGAGAAGCAAGTATTATGAAAATGATGCAAGGATGGGTCCTGACTATGGGGCCATTTTAGGTACCCATATACAAATGCAAATGCAATCTCTCACAAATAGAGAAAAGGAGAAAAAACAAATGGGAAAAACCCCTCTCCAAAAGAGAGAAAAGATAGAATGAGGATGATGAATGGAGGACTCAATGATACCCCCAAGGACTACATCCATCATGAATATACAATCAATGACCCCCCATAAGAGGGAAAGAGAGAGACTATGTAGCCTCCTCACAATGTGTAATATCCTACAAAAATGGTAAGTGTTTGAAGAGAAAACATGATCCAATATCAACAAACAACTTGTCTCACTTTTAGAAGAAACAAAATCAAGTACAAATGCAGGAATACTTCCCATTTTGGAGAGGAATTGAAAGAAAGAATCATAAAGTGTATGATGATATCTCTAAAAATTTCTCATGTGTATCCTTGTCCAATGAAGATGATGATTCCACAATCAAATCAGGTACAAGCCCAATAAATGAAGGTGACAATCCAAGACTATATGCAAACTAATGTTGAACAATATCCAAAGACAAAGATTGTTTGACAACAATTTTGCAATGACTTCCATCAAAGAGGAGAGATAACCCCTCAAATATTTCCTCCAAATTTGAAATGTGAGACTCCACAAACAAAGATTCAATGTTTGATAAATAGGAATCCCAATCAAGAAGACAATGAGATGCTTGTTGGAATGAATCACCAACAAAAGATGAATGGTCTTGTTGAATAGGAATGATGGGAGCCTCAATCAATGACTCTACACAAGGAATCACTAAAGGTGAAAGATCAACAACCATCTCTAAAGGAGAAGAAGGAGCATCTAAAGAAACCTTCTCATCCTCATCTAAAGATTCAAAGTATTCAAAATCTTCAAACTCACGAATAGTATCATAATGATAGGGTATCCATTCTAAAAAATGAAGAGGCACAAGACAATCTGAAATAGGATCATCTGGGAATGGTTGAGTATCAGGATCTCCATGTATCTCCCAAATTTTAGTCTAAAGAGTATGAGGGCACTCAAAATGAACAATAGCATTCAAAATACCATCATCAACATGCATAGCAATCACTCCTAAGACATGATCCCTTTTGCAATTCCAAGAAAATTTCTTACTAGTTGTACTTGGAGGGGGAACAAGATCATACAAATATGGCAACAAATGAAGCCAAAGGAGATGTTTTATGATGTTATCTCTCTATTGCTTATATTTTCCCCTTTTCAACATAATTAGAGCAAGATGAAATGAAAACCCCGTAATGAACTATGATAGATCTCCAAAATTACAAATACATTAACCTTCAACAATGATTAGAAACCCCGAAACATGATGTATATTGCAACTTAAGTCTTCCCAAAAAGATAGAACCTCTCCAAGAGTCGGGATGTCCAAGTAATCAGTCACAATGCCAAATGTGAAAAATACTAAATAAAATATATCTAGGGTTGAATCTGAAAAAATTGCATGGGCACAATGATAAAGCTCCTCAATACCTTTTTGATGCCACAAAAATCATGAAAATGGAGATTTAGGCAAAAAGTTATGAGCTTGGAGGTCCAAATGGGAGATCTGACTTCAAACAGTAATAAGCAGTTAAAAAAGAAAATAATAAAAAATAACCTACGCCACTAGAAATTTCTTGGACCTAGCTTTCCAATGATATCTCATTTTTGAAAATCCGATACCCAAGTCAAAAGTTATGGTGATTTTAAGAAAACTGCCCAATTAAGGCTTGAGGGCCAAAAATTAAGCCCCCTAAATGTTGGCAGGTGGTCCCCATGCAACCAGAAGCTAGCAGACAAGGTTGAGATTTGGTATGACGGTCATTTAACCATCAAATTTAACATAGTCCACTGTGATAGTCATTTGGCCATCAAATTTAAGAGAGTTGCCCAAAGTTTTTAAAAATCACAAAAAAAAATTCTTCAAAATATGAAGTATTTTATATGGAAATGGAGGTTTTTGGGCCTTTCAGACGTAATGGCAAGGTTGATTTTGGCCCAATATGCTCCAAAAATTTAACTACCTCTCAGATCTGGTAGCCACCTCCCAACTTGAAACCCTCATAAATTTGGCAAAAAATGTCAAATTTTGATGAAGCAAAAGCTAATCTTGACTTTCTCAGATGCCTTGGACTCAATGGTGAGCTCAAATTACCTCCAACATGCTCTAAAATTAACCTAGAATAAAAATCCACAAAGAGGAAACCCCAGAAATTGGTTTTTTTTCAAGTTTTTTTGATTCCTCAAAACACCATAGGGTGCAAGGGAAGAGCATACTCAACCTTACTAAAATTCACCAAGATCTCTCACTGGAAAAATCTCTACCCTCAAATCTAAGAATGACTTTCAAGGATTGCTTTGATACCATGTAGGAGCTGAAAATTAGCTCTATCCCAAGATCACTGTAAAAATTATTAAAACCTTCTATAAGAGAGTATGCAATAATATGAGCTTCTTGATATTAAGATCTATCAAATATGATGATGAGGTATATTACAAAGGTAAAATAACTTTTCTTATATAGACAAGGTGTGATGTAGTGTTGGTATATGGTAATTAATCATGCAAATACTATACACTTTGTATGTATCCTTGCCAGGGTTTAGGGTCGGGCTGGGCAGAGCCCCGAGCAGGGGTTCGTGGGCGGCAGCCCCCGATAGTGGGGGTTCAAGGGCTGTAGCCCCTGAGAGCAGGGGTTTGGGGGCACAATCCCAAAAAAATAAAAATCCCTTTTTTGCACATCAAGGGGTCGGTAGTTATTTTTTGTTAACCGATAAATGAAAAATGACTTTGTAAAACCCTAATTCTAGAAGCTTCCAAAAAGCTTGTTATAAGCGGTTGGGATGTAAGTTATGGTATGGTATTCACAATATTTTAATTTGTTTTGCACTGGATAATAAAATCATTGGAGGGTTGAGTTTTTGTGGATGTAGCCCATATTGGGTGAACCATGTTAAAATTTTGTGTTGATCTCTTTTGTGTTATTCTTCATTGTTATTTTTGGGTTATTTAATCTGCATATAATTGCTAATGTTTATTGATCCAATCTTCTTGAACCCTAACATGTAGTACCAGTATTAAATGACATGAGCCAATATTAAATGACCTAGGACTCTAATATTTAAAAGATAAAAAGATAAAATCTTATCTAAGCATTAAATATTCCTAGGACCTAAGTGGACTTAATATGTAAATAGGACCCACTATGTAACTAGATAGGAAATATACCTATTTAAACCAACACAATGTGATGGAAGTTTGGGAAGTGGCAGGAGATGAAGTCAAATAAATATCCTCAAAATAAACACTATATATAAAAATATCATGAGTTGTGAGATGGAGAAGTCTTTATCCTTTAACATTGCCTAACAAAAATATAAGGATTACTCTGCAAATTCAAGGCCTTAGATTTATATGCTAAAATATGGGCCCATGTAGGAGAATCAAACACTTGAAATATTTTCACTATAATTTTTCAACTAGTCCCAAATTAAAAAGGAGTTCTCCCCTTCACAATTTAGTAAGAAACTCTATTCTTGATATAATACACACATTTAATAGCCTTTAACTAGTACTATTATGCTTATGATATGGAGAAATTGTATAATTTTTCATCTCTTTCAAGGACCTATTATCACATTATGTGACATCATCCTACTAAGGACTATATGGAATTGTTTATTGCATGTCAATACCTTATAAAGTATAAAATTATTTAAAATAATAGTTATCATATTCACCCACATTATCTATACACAATCTTGATGGTCTTCCCTTATTAATTCTTTGTAAATGTTTTGAAGTCCTAGAAAGACTCAAAGACTGTAGAATTTTGTTTGAGAAAGTAAACCTAATTCTATCTAGAAATGTCATCAATAAATATCAATACATATTGATCCCTACTAAAATATGGATGTGGAATATTCTTTCCAAATCACTATATACTAACTCTAGAAGCTAGGTGGCCCTCCATGTTTTTCCCTTGTTCCTCTTCATGTTTCTTACCAAGAATGCATCCCTAGAAAAATTCTTTAGAAAATTAAATGAAAGGAAATCTTGAAACCATGTCATGCTGACTTAGTTTATACAAGTAGGTAGTTCAAGTGGCCAAAATATTGATACCACAAGTGGTTCACCTTATCTAAGAAATGAGTAATATTACTAAAGGATATATGGGAACAAAATGAGAAATTTGATTGAATGTAGACTACTAAAATACTCTTCCCATAATGATTGTTGAACCATTATGCATTCACTAATTAACAATGATTTTTGTTTGAAGTAAATACACTTTGCCAGAGCTAGTGTAGGTGATCTAATAAAAAGATAGCAGATTAGTTAAGAAATATGTACAAAGAGAACGTATTTAAATGTTCCTTCACCAACATCAATAGACTATCTCTCATAAATTTCAACAAGAGTGTCATCATCCATTAATATAGTGGGCATAGAGCATTGACTTAAGTAGGTAAAACCTTCCTATGACAAGACAATGTGGTGTGAAGCTATTAGGAAAATAATATTAGGTTGATCAAGTCATTTCCTACATAACCCCATGAGATCAAAGCATGCATACATGCTTATAGAATAACCATATGTGAATATCAAAAGAATACCACAAAATCATATAACATATACCATAGGAAAACCCTCGATGCAGAAAAAAGCCATCCTTCAAAAGCATCCACACTCAATGTATTCTTCCATAATGAAAATATTACAATAAAATTATAGAGTCTCCATGAATACTGCTAAAGCATCAATCTCCTCCAATTCATCCTTCATGTGTCCAATCATGTATCCACACATCTCATTCCATGCTTCACATATGCACTATTTCAAAGATGAATCGATATAATGAAAGTTAAGACAAATTACCCTCCCCTTATCTTTTTATATATGGTTTAAAACTAGTGCACCCTATGAATTCGAGAATTCCTACATTAAAATTTATAAGGGAATATCTCAAGATAGATGACAAATTCCAATCTAGGTTAATGAACTTGTTGAGCCTAGAAGAGAAGAGAACTACATCATTGGAGCAAGTAGCCAAGCATCAAGCTATGGTAAAAAGATGGTTCAATAAGATGGTAAGAGTCAAAGTCTTTAGGATTTCTGAGCTTTTCTTCATTTGGGACCAGTAAAAATAAAATAAGAGTATCATTCAAAATTTGAACATTTATGGGCAGGACCTTACTAGATATCATAAATCCTTAGAGATAGCACATTCAAGATCAACACTTTGAATGGAGAACCTATAATATTTCCAGTCAATATGTAATACATAAAGCATTATTTTGGATATAAAGTAGTTTGAAAACTCCTACCTTATATAGTAGCTAGTTTAGGGTCATGTGAGTCTCATGTGTTGGTTTGTTCCAATAGTTTGTTTTTCTTTTTTTCTTCCTTTTTAATATTTGGTGTGTGTTTTACTTTTCTTTTGTTTCTTCTCCTCATGTGGGTTTCTAATCTAATTTTTCTTTTAGAGTTAGGACTTCCAAGGTAATTAGCAAGTGTGTTTTTAATATCTTATTATCAAACTTTACTACCAGTTAGTTTCCTTGGGTTCGTCTCTAATAGGATCCAAGAAACATAGAAATACAAGTAGGTGTATTAGGTATGATTTCATTTGGGATCTTGGAAATAGAAAAAGAAAACCTGTGACTAAATTCTATGCTAGAGTTTCCCTCTTGCCACTAGATATTTTATATTTCTCCAACAAGAGCAACATGGTCTAGTTGAAAAGAAAATTCATCTTCAAACACGACCACAAGAAAATTCCACAAGGAAAAAGAATGCTCGAGAAAAAATTTATACCAATCCATTGCCTTTCCTTGTAGTGACCTAAGAAAAAACATCATCCAGGGTAAAAGCAAGAAGTTGGGTCCACAAAGAGGGGAAGTTTTGGCCAAAAAAATGACAAAAGGAACGAGTACCCATTTTTTAAAAAATGGGTACCTATTTAGGAATGGGTTCTTGAGCCTAAATTTGAACGGGATCTCGTTCCACTGAGGGTACCCGCTATTAAATGGGCACCCATTCCGCTTCAGGTACTTGCTAGTAAACAGGTACCCATTTAGAAATGAGTACCCATTTAGAAATAGGTACATGTTTTGAAAAGGTGTTTATTTTAAAAAAATGACTATCAGTTCATTTTCACCTGTAACTTCCATGGCCAAAGAGAGAGACCAAAGGAGAATGGGTACCCATTTTTCAAGACCTATACACCACCAAATTGCATCTGCCACCTCCCCCCTTTGATGTGCTTGATCTCAGTGACCTCCAGGTTAGTATTTGTGCTTTTTTTGCTTTATATTTAGCATTTATTGTTTGTAATTATCATTTAGAATTTAATTATAGAATGTAATGTTTAGGGTTTGTAATTTCATGGTTTATATTTTTTATTTTAATCATTATAATTAGGTTGAATTCTATAGTTTTTAAATTCCATTTGTAAACAATAAACTAAAACCTAGAACCTATACCTAAAAACTAAAACCATAAACCATAAACCATAAACCATAAACAGTAAACCATAAACCATAAACCATAGACCATAAACCTTAAATCATAAACCCTAAACTATAAACCGTAAACCATAAACCATAAACCTTAAACCATAAACTCTAAACCATAAACCATAAACCCTAAAAACTAAACCCTAAACACTATATTGATATGGAAATCAAGACAACCACTTCTTATTAACAAAATTACCAATATAAGAAAAAATGCAAGGTGAATATTTAAATAAGGAAACTAACATTGAAGAGAGAAATGAAAACTACAAACACAATGGATACCAACGAAAATGATAATTTTGTAAACATTGTATCAAATAATGACACCAAAAAGAGTCATGTTGAAAGCTTCATCTAAAAAATGCATCTTGTAGGAAGAAGGTGAACAATATTGAGTGCACCTTCAACCTAAATGATTTCTTTTCATGTTCCAACCTAAGGAAATTTACTTGAAATAGTAGGTATGATTCTTAGTTTGAGAATGAGATGATAAAAATCTTATATTCAAGTTACAACTCAAGGGAAGAAAGATAGATAGTTGAATTGAAAGTTATTTTCAAGCAAACTTGATTTATATAATTCTAGTCAATGAGCTTGAATTACAAACTAGGAGACAATTGAGTCCATATCATTTGGGTTGGATACAGTTTTTAAGACTCTATTCAAAATATAATGTGTTATTAAGTGTTTACTCGTGTCATAGTCTTAAATGATGAGATGGTTGTTGATATTGTCTCATTGGATGTTTGTGGAGTAGTGTTTGGAAGACCCTATCTCTATAAAAAGGAAGAAATAATATAGAAATAGAAATAGGTATAGGATATGGCCAAAGGAGGTTAATAACACATGTTAAAGCCATATGAGGGAAAATATAAATTTTTCATGTGATAAGTGTAGTACAAGCTCAACACTTAACCAATGCCAATGGCTAGTTTTTGTTGCTCATTTTAAGTGGTAAGCAAGAAGAGAAATTTATTGAGATAAACAACCATTCATGAAATTTACAAATTAAAATATATATAAAAATTCTCTATAATATCTCATATGGGGGGTACTTCAAAATAGGCAATTGAGCATGAAATCTAATTGCTATCCAATTATAGGCTATATTTTTATGCTTCTTTTGACAAGTAAGAAAGAATCTATAAATTTTTCAAGATAAAATCCATTCGTGAATTATATATTAGGAAAAATATAAAAATGATCTATATTATTTCATGCATCAACTTAGTGATCTATTTGAGGAGCATATTTTTCAAATAATACTATCTTCATTAGGCCAAGGACTTTTCCTTTATATCTAGAGTTTTCTCATATCTTGAACCCTTTACCATATAATATTTCAAGTTTATGAGAAGAGAAAGGGGGATCTATAGTACTAGGAGCAACTAAACTAATGTCATGATCAATGATGTGTTTTTATGTGAAGAAGATGATAGGGGATTTGGGAAAATATGATTGTTAAATGAATGAACATATTGATGGGAAGAGGAGGGAGAAGATAAAGGGGGACCTTTAGAGGAGGTAATCTATCAATTTTTGAAGAAAGGGTAGTTAAATTATAAGAGGGGACATGAAGGGGCATGACTATGAGGAGGTAATGACTTATTGATGAAAATTTAGTTTCATCGATACAACTTGCTACAGTAGATATACTACTATATAACTATGTACAAAATTTCCCATATCATTCTCTTTCTTCCCATATACACATGAAAATAGTGTAACATAAGAAACCTTAGTAACTTAACTAGGAGGTGATTTGGGTGAGCCTTTAGTGATGAAATTTTAGTAAAGAGGTGAAATGAGTGTGACTAGGCAAAATATAATTTTATATAAGAAAAACTTGACAAGATTGAAAAAGGAATTCATTAACATATTAAATTATAAGAGGGGGCATGAAGGGGTATGACTATGAGGAGGTAAGGAATTATTGGTGAAATTTTAGTTTCATCAATACAACTTGCTACACTAGATATACTACTATATAACTATGTGCAAAAGTTTCCATATCATTCTTTCTTCCCATATGCACATGAGATTAGTGTAACATAAGAAACCTCAGTAGTAATGTTTGAAACCTATTTATCCTCTAAGTTTTTAACAATTTACGTTTTGAAGAAGTATTAAGAGGTGATTTGGGTGAGCCTTTATTGATGAAATTTTAGTAAAGAGGTGAAATACGTGTGGTCCTAGAGGTAAAATATAATTTTATATAACAACCTGTCAAAACTGAAAAATTACTTCATTAACATATATAATATAAATTTTATTAGCATTCATAAAAATTTTAAACATCTATTTAGGGTGGAGGGATCAACACACATTCATGGAGCCATAGTCATCCACTTGGAGAATGGCATAAGTGAGTTTACTAGGTGTGATAGAAAAGAGTGTGTTTTAATTTTGGTCCATGACCTATCAAGTGATAGCTAATGTAATATTTTGTAAGGATTATTGGATGATGTCTTTAAGAGAAGGAAAATTATAAAATAGTTCCAAAAGATATATTTAGCTTGTGTGGATTGCAATTTCTCCATGAGATCACATTCTTTAGGGTTATTAGCAAAAATATGGGATAAAGGGGGAAGATAAATAGTATTAGAGGGAAGGGAAGTTGGGATTGATATGTTTTTATTATTTCATTGAGTTCCATGGGTATGAATAATTGTATAATTTAATGTATGTTAGGGAAGGATATTTTTTATTCAAAGTGGGAGAAGATGGAGGAAGACCAAGCATACTATAAGCTTTGGCATGGGAGTGGTTTCGAAAATAATTTTAGGAGGAGGATAATGTGGTATAATTATGGGTTGTATGGGAGAGATATAAAGATTGTGTATATTCAATTAGAGGGGTCTCTAAATTTTCCATTGGGTCCTTTAAGCACACACATATTGGCATGTGTTTGGTTACAAGAATCTAGAGAAGGGGAGAGAAACTAATGGGAATTACATTATGAATTGAGGTTCATGTTCTGGATATAAATGTAGGTTTATTGATAAAAGTAACTTTAGTATCTCATAAAAGGAATTAAACAACTTGGGCCTACAAATGAAACTGATTATGTTTTTTATTAGAGGAAAAGCGAGTTTTGAAGGGACCCAAAACCCTTTACAAAAAAGTCGTTTCTTTAAGAAAATTTAGGACAATACAAGCAACCAACCATAAGAAAAACAATAGCAAGAAAAAATAGAAACACCAACAAAAAACAAAAGCCTATTGTAATTTCTTCATAATCTTTACCGCTTACAGATCTTGAGTAATGATATGCTCATGCATATCCACCGCCTCAACAAGTTCTTGAGCAAGAATCTCCATGTGTTTCTTGGTCTTGCTCCGAGTATGGATACTTGGACCAGCACCTACAACCAAACCATGATTCCCCTTAAGCACTTCTACCTCAGTACCATCGACATCTTTCCTCTTAACAACCATCTCCCCTATCCAGCTATGAGCTTTGTCATTCAAGAGAGTAAGACCTTGTGCGTTGTTGTGTAGCACAGTTTGACTGATTTTGACCAATGTGTCCAGATTATCATATAATATAACAATCTTCTCCTCCAAGGTATAAATTCTAGATTCAAGATCTTTTTTCAAGACTATCACATCACCAATGACACTATTAAGGATACCAAGCATGTTGTTAATCTGGTCATCAATAATAGTATCCTAATTTTTGTTGATATTTTTCTCAACATTATTAATCAAAGAACACATCTTAACATTGATCTGATTAACCCCATTGAAGAACCATTTAAAAAGATTTAAAAAATAAACCATACCATCTTTGGCCATGTCAAGGACATTGTTGATTTATTCTCTGTTACAGTTAATGTTAATATCATCAGACAAACTATCAGACGACACATTTTGATTCCCCTATTGAGTATCACCCTACATAACTAATTTACCCTTATTTTTACCATAAATATCTCTCAGGATTTTTATTTTGGGTCTAGGGGTCTCCATAATAATTGCAAAAGATTTGAGCAAATCCACTTCTTCATTCTCGAACCTGCCAACAATATTATCTTCATTAGTCTCCACCACCTTATCAAGGTTCCTACTAGCAAGAGTATCAACACCTTCACATTACCACTTATCAAATTCTTCTTAGTCATAGACACATGATCCTTACCTTTGACACCCTTAGCATTGTCATCACCAAATTTGGTGTTCTTTATTTTGCAACCCGAAGGAGGCTCAAGATCATGATCCTTAGTAGAAACCACCACCTCTTTGACCACATTACACTCCTCATTTTCAACCTGAGGGATCTTATTTTTTGAGTACTTTGGAAAAAAACCAACAACCAGGGCTTTAGAAGATTTCAAACCCTTACTCTTAGCAGCAGGGGAAGGTAACTTGACATCCTCATTGTCAGTCTTGAAACCCCCAGACCAAGAGGGTTGGGGATCCTTCTTAGTCTTTTTCCTAGGCTTTGGGTCAAAGTCCACAAGGGAGTCATAATAGACTTCAACATCCTCAAAACCCTCCTTGGCCCATTCATCATCCTCTGAATCCCTCCAATATTGTACCTTGAAGAAACATCCTCAAGACAAGATTTAGAAAAAAAATTGGGCGCATCAGGAACATAAAAGAATTTAACATATTCCATTAACAACAAAATTAGGCCTTCATGTAAAAGTGGGTTATTAAGGCTCTTTCTAAACTCTTTTATCCCATTTTCCAAAGAGCAACGAGTAGTAAGGAAAAGAAACCAACTTTTTATGTCGAAAATGGTTTAAAAGTATGAAATGATAACCATATATACCAAAAAATCTACCATCCATAGTGAAATACCTCATCAAAGAAATAACCATGTCTACCCATATAGGTTTAATGGACTTCCTGTCATACCCACCACAAGCAACTTTGAGCAATTTCTCCCTCTCATTCTTCTTGAAGAAGATATTCATTGCAGTATTTGATGCATTCCTATCTATATAGACTTTGCTTCCATTAGTTGGTAGGATGATGATACTACCAATGAGCTCCTTTGTAATATTGAACTCCATGCCATACACTCTAAGAACCATGTTCTTCCACCCATTCACAAAGAATTGAGAAATCTAAGAATCAAAACCATGCAACTTCTCAATGTACGTGGTAACACCACCCTCAGATAAAATCTTCCATATCTTCTCATTCCTTTTAGTAGCTTCACAGGACACTATTCCACTCTGCATCTATCCCCTCAGATGGCGGTCAAAGGTTGAAAACTTGGGCACAAAAGAAACTAACAACATATGAGAGCCAAAAGAATTTTCCAGAAGCAAATAATAAGGCTCCTATACACACCCAAAATCCATGTGTGACTGACATTGAAAAGACTATAAGTCATCATTAATTATAAATGTTGATCCTTACCAAAACAATTGCAATCATTTGTGGGAGTTGAGCCGATTTGAGGGAAGTAACCTCTAATTATAATGAAAACATTATAGATCACCAAGTGACCACCACTAGGCCACAAAATACCTTCCATCTTGCATCGATTGAAAATCATGCGTAACAATAATTTGAACCTCAATGGGAAGGGGTCCATTCAAGTCCCATTTCCTAATCTAAGAGGTGACACCAATGTTTGCAAAACAATTTGCAAGCCCATTGCCTTCATGAAATAATGAAACTAATTATGTTACTATGTAAAGTATGAGGAATAAAAACATTATAATATGGTAATCATATAACATTCATTCATGGAAGTCATGTGTACTTTATAATAGATCATTTTTAAAAAAATATAGAGAATATCATAGAATATTGAAACCACTAATGGCCCAAAATTTCATGTGATTAGTTGATATACCACTAGGGTGTGCATTTTCTATCTTCACCTTTAAATGAAACTATAAATATATAACCATGAAACTTAAGTTAAACATTTGTCTTATTTTTAGTCCAAAAAAGCATTCTTGAACAAATTGTGCAATATTTTTTTTTACTCCATGACATGGTGTTTTATACATGCCTCATACATGATTATATGCCTTAAATTTTTATTTTATATGACATAAATTAGTCTAAATTCACATGTTGTACATTTATGTTAAATTTGAATGTATCTAAATGATGTATTTTGAATTTGTGTGTTTGATGTGATTTTTAGTTCAAATTGTACATTATTTAATTAGTTTGTTGATATATTTTTTCTAATTGTTTAACATGCAATGGCCATTGACATGGAGCAATTACCATTAGCTGATGATTTTACTATACAGGGTCTTTTGCGTAATGAGCAACCTCAAAACCCCTCACCTCCACCATCTCCACATCACCCCCTATCTCAAAACCCCATACCTCCACCCTCTCCACCTCCTACATTTGATGAGCCTCAATTGCGAGAAACTATCAATGCAAACATAAACATCATTCAAGAAAAGATTAATTTAATAAAAATGAGCCTCATATTTCCCCCCATATAGCATGTTTTGCACCTTTGATGCAAACTATTTTTGACTTTGCTCGATCTATCGATGCGGATTTAGATAGTTTACATCGATGGAGAGAGGAGAGGAGACAATTTTATTAAGATGGACTATCTTATAGAGAGATCCTAGACCTTCACATTAGCAAGCAAATCATTGCCCAATATTTCATTAACCCTCATACTAACCAACACGACAGCTAAAGTGGGTGATAGATAGCATGGAGGAGATGGTTCTAGAAGCTCGCATGTGCCACAACCAACTTTTTGTCATATTTGAAGTCATCCATGCTCTCAGCCTACTCAGGCATCCACTTCAAATTCACCTACATCAGAGGTTGAATCATTTTTTGATTTACTATGGTTTGATGATCATCCTACATAGGTATGTACATCAAGTCACATTTTAATTTGTTTGAAATGTGCAAAATTTATGTTTAATAATATTAACTTATATATAATATTAATTTGAAGTGTTTGGTGTAGATGTGTGACCATAGGAGGCCATCTTGATATAATTGTGTTTGTTTTGCATCATCAACTATACAAGTGGGCACACCTTACAGTCAGGTAAACCAATATATATTGACCCTAGAAAATTGCATATGTATAGATCTAGTTTTATTTTAAAGTTGCATCATTCAATTTCTTGTTTATATATTTAATTTATGTCCATAGAATTTAATTCAATTGTACACATGTGTGAAGCAATATATTGTATCTATTCAGGGAAGTCATGCAATATCCATAACCGACCAACCACAAGGTGTGGCGAGTACTCTTGAGTCATCATCAGCTTTTATGCATGGGCCATCTCTAGTGCATGTTTTCAAAAGTTCTTTAAGTTTAAGATTTACATGTACTTTAAAAACTCACTAGATGTACTAATCTTATTTTAAATTTTAAAACTCAAATTAAATATATGTGTTTTATATATGTGTGTGTGTGTGTGTGTGTGTGTGTGTGTGTGTGTGTAGTGTCGAAAAAAGTATCCCTTTTTCAGACTTAATTTGGGAATAATTAATAATAAAATGAGCCTAATGTTGCTTTGATTTAGTGTTGTAATGTGTTTTACACATTCACATTAAGTGTAGGGACCTTTTGATAAAATGGACTTAATGGTACCTTATTTAGGGTTTTGTAAAGTGTATATTTACACTTTCACACTAATCTAGGGCTTGATTAATTAATTGAGGTTAATTGGCCCCTTTAATTCAAATCCAAGCCTAATTAATTGCATATTCTGAGGGATAAAACCGAACATTCATAAATGATATTACACAACACTTAATTTTTGAAGGTGTGTGTCCTAGGTTAGTGACCTAGGACCCATTTTCCACATGGTGAATGCATCCTCACTAGGTCCTAGGACCCTATTTTCACATAAAATTTCACAATCCCCGAAGTGTGTCCTAGCTAAGTGAGATAGGACCCATTCACCACATGGTGAATGGGTCCTCACTTAGACCTAGGACCCCCCCCTTGGCATATGTTTTTGGCGGTATTTTAATGATTTCAAATCCTCAATTTGATGTTGGTCTTAAGTTCTGTATAAATATAAGGCTATTTCACATAGTTTCATCTAAGCAATCTTAGCAATTTCAAGTCTTCAAGCATTATAGAAAACTTATGATCAAGAGAGCATTCAAGAGCATTTCTAAGGAATTCAAGGGTAGATTATTGAAGGAATATTGCAGCAATCAAGATTCATTCATCATGTCAAAGGCATAGTGCATCATGCATGTTGTTGAGCTAATGTTTTGATGTAGTATTGAAGATCAATTCAAGAATATTCAAGGTGTTGTTTATAATCAAGTGTTGTGATCAAGATCTACATTCATTGAGGCCACTTCATGCTAGATGGTTGATTTGTAATCCAAGGTTCTAATTGAGGTTTGGTGAGTTGTTACATATTGTTGTCCATTCATCATTCCTTTATGTGTTTTTTCATTACAAGTTTTAATTACCAAAACGGGGTTTGACCAAGGAAAACCCCTATTCCCTAACAAAACAACATTTTCCCCTCTTTGATGTGTGAATGAAAGTTTTAGGTTAAAATTTAAAGTTGTCAAAGTTGTCACCATTCTTGCAAAATCATGGAAATTGAGCTACAAGATTTATTTTTGAGTTTCTGACAGTCTCCGGCTAGGATTTGGGAGTGCAAATATTGAAGAACATAACCCAAAAATTAATTTTCCAGAACCCTAGCTAGGACTTATTCGCCATAGGGCGAATGAGTCCTTAGTGAGGCCTGAAAAGGTACCTTTTATAATAGGTACACAACATTTTACCCTCTTCAAACTTTCCTTTTGATTGGTATATCAATTAGGTTTGTTTTCTGATTCTCATTTATGCATTATAACCCTCATAATTGAATGAAAAACAAGTGGAAAATAGGTTGCATCCTTTGGTTAATCCATCTTGGATCCCCAACCTATTTTTCTATGTTTCAATATGTATATATGCAGGATTCATCCATTTGGTTAATCCATCTTGGATCCCCAACCTATTTTTCTATGTTTCAATATGTATATATGCAAGATGCATCCATTTGGTTAATCCATCTTAGATCCCCAACCTATTTTTCTATGTTTCAATATGTATATATGCAGGATGATAGCACTATCCTGATAGGTGCTAGCTAGGATCCTGATCAAGGTCATATGCTTGAGAACTTCATGATAGTGCAGTGATGCATTTGGAGTTTAGCATGAGATGATCAGTTGCAGGTGCTCATGGATACATGGAGAATAAGGTGACATAGTTGGCGTTTAGAGGTGTATGTAGGAGGACTTTCTACAGCCAGTACATGATGTGCAGACATTTCTCTCTGTGGTCTTGGTTATGGAGACTTGTGGTGAGGGTTGTATAGGTTGTGCATATCATTGTGGACGGTTCCTTGAAACTACATGTTTACACTCTCTATGTGATGCTATTGGTAGACTCGTTATGCCTTGTTTTTTTTTTAGATTCAATATCTATGTAGTGGGAGTCCTGGATGTGTTTTTCCTTCTTCGACTGGTTGGCACATGGAGCTTGCATTCGCTATTGATGGGTTGGTTATGGAGTGGCATGAGTTTGTTGATGTGGATACCTGGGAGGTATGTGTGATTAGATGCATTAGCACTTGTTGTGGATTCTATTTTTAGTCATGTGGGTTGATCAGTTGGATGGGAGCAGTCATTTTTTTGGTTGTCATTCTAGCTGATGTTCTATCTTTTTTCTGTAGAATGACTTCATGGTTGTGTTTTGGTTTGTGTGTGAGCACAATGGGGTGGTAGCAATGTTGAAGTCTTTTTCGTCTATTGGATCTGATGCTTGTGTTCTTGAGACCGGTGCATACACACCTTGGCTTGTTCCCTTTTCCTATGGTGGATGGTTGGAAATGTTGTCTGAGTTGGTGAGCATCTTGGATGTCATTGCAGGTGTCTTGGTTGGAGCGTAGAATCATTGTTTAAAGATTTGTGAGTTTTCTTTGGAAGGAGCCAATAAGTTCTTTGTCAAGTGGGAGAATGTTGAGAAATGTGACTCAAATTTACTAGATTGATCGACTTCTTGGAGCAGTTCTTATTTCCTCCTTCATCGGCCTGAGTAAAGTCGTTGGCTGGATTTCAAGTTTTTTCTAACTCAAATCGTGGGGTTTTAGAGTTTCATAGCCTCCCGACTTAGCGACTGTGAAGTGAAGGCTACTTCCTTTGTTGTTGGCATGTCGTAGCTTTTGGGAACTTTGCAACCTCCAACTTGAGGTTCGAAAGTTTGGGTTTTGAGTGACAAAGCGATCCCTTTGTTGTCGACATGTCACGGGTTTTGAGAACTTTGCAACCTCCGACATGAGGTTTGGAAGTTTGAGTTTTGGGCGACAGGTTAATCCTTGTGCTATTGGCGAGTCGTAGGTTCTGGGAACTTCACAACCTCTGACATGAGGTTTTGAATTTTGATTTTTCAGGGATATACCGATTTGGAAGTCAACGGATGTGGGACCCGATAGGATGGTGGATCGTGATCGAAGGCCGATAGGTGACAATGACATGGAGGAAATATGCCATGTGGGCTCGTGTGCTTGGTGAACTTCGGTGAGACTGTAATGAATGTCTCTTCGACTGGGTGGCAAGGTGTTAGGTGGATAACCCTAAGTTCAACGATGGAGATTTGTTCAACTGCTTATCTGACGTCCAGAATTGGATGTTGGATGATGGCATGTGGCTTGAGGTGGAAACCCTAATGGGGTGTGATAGTTGAATAGTTAGAGGACGTAGAGCATTGTTCAATCAAGTCGGGCAGGCTGAGAGGCTGGGTGCAGGCCGAGAGTCTGGGGATAGTTGTGGTTACCAAGTGCAGGCAAGCCAAGAGGTTGGGTGCAGGTTGAGGTTACCAGGTGCGGGCAGGCTGAGAGGCTGGGTTGTCAGATTGGCTAAGAGGTTGGGTTGTCGAACTGGCTGAGAGGCTGGGAAGCTGAGAGAGATGAATCTCACAGAAGGTGAAGGCCAAGCAGCTACACGACAAAGAGGCCAAGAGGCCAGTGGTCGAGTTGTGAGGTTTTGTTCGAGTTGTGAGGCTGTGTAGCCAAATGAGATGTCTCTCGCTGAGAGAGGTGGTCACAATGGGTTATGCTCCCGAATTTTCTCCAAAATGGAACAAGATGTAAATCTCCTGTAAAGGTCGTGAGCTTGATATTGTATTGTAACTATATTTTGTTGCTGAATAATACAATGGCGATCTAGGATTTTGGAGTGTGGGGATTTTTACCCGAAAGGGTTTTCCCCATGTATATCTATGTGTTCATGTCTTTTGTTTTATTTTTCATGGTTGTTGGTTCTGTTTGTTGAATCAGTAAATGATGTTGTTGAAACTGGTTAAGCATGATTTTCTCTCAAAAGGATTAATGTGGGAAATGAACTATGTTTGATTCTACTTTATGGCATAGTAGTACATGTATTTGAGGCAATTTGACGGGATAAGGTTGTCAAAGGCATTGTTGATCTTGGATGTTTCTTTCTGAGATGTTTGTCCCTATTTCTCAAAAATTTGAGGTCATTGCATTGCATTTTAAGCCTCTTTCCATTTTGGTTTTGCACACTAAGTTTGTGAAACTTGTATGAGCTTTACAACTTGGTGTCCTATTAGCAATACTATTGTGAGACGTAGTTCGAGACTCATGTCATCTCATAATACACCATTTGTCATGGATCTTGGGTTTTCTAACTCTCTTTCTAATAGTGTTGATAATCAACCACTGTGAAGTTCGTCGAACCAACTTTCTGACGATATCTTGTTTGCGAAAATCCGACTTCGTGGTGAAAAGTAAAAAAAATTGAAAAAAGGCCTATTTTAGGCACTTTGAAGGCTAAACAGAGGCAAAAAAAATTGGCCCTCTGGTCGGCGATCACCACCCACGTGACGGGCTTCAAGTGAAAAGAACCAACAGGCTTAACCCGCAGTTTTCGGGCTTCGCGGAGCCAGCATGGCGTGGCTAGCGTCTCCCGCTGGCGGTGGGTTAGTGACTCGCGGTGGTGGGCGACCGGGGCTGGGGCGCGCTAGCGGTGGTGGTTTTTCCCACCGCTGGCGGTAAAAAAAACCCCGCGCCGGCGGTTAATAAGTGGTCACATGTCTAAAGTCCGCAGACGTTAAGGTTGTGGGCTTTAAAACCCGACGCAAGCATAAAGCACTTTAAACTTTTACAAAAAAATATTTTTTTGAAATTTTAAAAAACAAAATGCCGATGAAAAAATTTGAAAAATAATTTTGAAAAAATTTTATGACGCATGTCGTATCCGGCTGGGGCCTTACGCTCCTTAGCTAAAAATTTTGCTCCAAGACAACTTTTACCGAATATAGGAAAATTATATATCAAAAAAATCAGAAACGGCCACGGACGCAATGGAAGACTTATTTTTGGCTCAAAGTGCTCCTGTAAAAAGTTGTTCACCAGATCTGAGCTCCAAACCCTTCTTTGCCAAAGTTGCAAATGGTGACGAAATTGAGTGAAACAAAAGCCAGATCTGACTTTTTCGAGCCTCCTGGACGCAATGGGACAGCCTAAAATACTGCCACTATAGCCAAAAGTGCTGCAATCACCAGATCTCACCAAAATGCAAGCATGCAATATAGGATACAAGAACTCAAAAAAATGACAATAGAAATTGATGGAAACTCTCTAATAAAGAAATGGAAGGGGCTTGCCAGATTCAAAGCTCTGATACCATGTAGATCATGACATTTGTAGGAGTTGATGGTGACTCCTCAACACCCCCAAGATCAGTTGCGACCAAAACCACTTCCACAAGAGAGAGAATGGCAAGAATGCTTGCTTCACAATGCAAGATTGATTAATGGCTGAATTGTTTGATATTCTTGAATACAAATGTACAAGAGATACCTTGCTTATATGGGCAAGGTTGAGAGATAGGAATGAATATGATGTTGACAAATGTCATGATCCTATGACATGAGACAACCAACAACCTAATCACCTAGGAAATGATGCATCCTAGCTAGATAAGATAAGTTCTAGATAAGCCAACTAAGACTTCTAGAAGGAATCTTTTACCTAAGTAAACTTAACCATGTGAATATGTCCCCTAATTACCTAGTGAATGAATAAGCTAGGTACAAGACAATTATTCACACCAACACCCCCCCTTAAGTGCAACTTAGGGAGAAGATTATTATGCACACTATGCAAAGACTATGACCATGGGTCCCGGCTACTAGGCCATGTTAGGTACCCATTTACAATGCAAATGATGCAATCTCTCACAAGCGGAGAAAAGGAGAAAACCCAATGGGACAAAACTCCTCTCCAAAAGAGAGAAAACAAAACAAAAGAAACAAGACAACATGATGTATGGAGGACTCAATGATACCCCCCAAGGACAACATGCATCATGTATATACAATCAAATACCCCCCCATAAGAAGGAAGTAGAGAGATAAGATATCCCCCCCATGATGAAGAAGCTCCAATGCTGATGAAGAATGCCTGAAAACAAAAGATGACCCAATGTCTACAAGCAACACATCTTCCCTTAGGAAGAAACAAATCATAAGCTGATGTAGAAGCCACTCCATGTCCAACTGAAAGGAGGAAGCATGAATGCTCATGTATGCCTCTGAAAACTGATGAAGATCCTCCAAGCTTGAATGAGCCACAACATAATCATGGTCAAACTGAACCAAGAAACATGAAAAATCAAGTGATGGAGGAGACTCATGAATGTCAATCTCCAAAGACAAAGTAGATGGGATAACAATTGTACTGAAACTGTCATCAAAGAGGAGAGAAATCCCCTCAAGTGTGTCCTCCAAATCTGCAATATGAGACTCCATGAACAAGTTAGAAATCCCTGTCAAATACTCATCCCACAAAGCAAGATCTGAAAAACTATGATCATCCTGCTGAATAGAAGCATCAATGGTGAAGGAGCAGGAGGTGGAGGAGTAGGAAGCTCAACACTGGTTTCTAGAATACCAAGGTGTAGATGACCAAACTTCTCCTCACTATCATGGTTCACACTCAATGGAGTGTGTGATGCAGTCAAAGGAGCATTATCATCTTCAGAAGCAAAATGTGAAAAGGAATATACATGAGATGAATGATCAACCATCCCGATAGCAACAATATCCCTAGTCTCCAAGTCCCTTATGTACACCCTATCTGGAGTGAACTCAATTGTTTTACCTTGACCCCCATGAGTAATTTGATAAATAGAAAGGAGATTAATGGACAAGGAAGGAACACAAAGTACATCATTGAAGCTCCCTTCCCCCATATCAATAGAACCCTTCCCACTTACCTTCATATATGTATTGTTACCCATCAATATATGAGGTGAATTACAAGGCTCAAAAGAAGAGAACATATCCATAGAAGATGCCATATGATGAGATGCCCCTGAATCAAGAAGCCATCTATGAGATGCAAGACTTGTAGAGGCCAAGAGTGCTTGTCCTTTCATCTTGTGTAGCCCAGAAGTAGATCTGGTGTCCTGTGACTGAGATGATGATGATGGAGTTGCCGATTGAGATGTTGAAGAAGTACCAAACACTGATGAGGGCAGCTTAATGTTATTCTTTTGAAGAAGGTGTGTGAGTTCATCAATCTTCTTATTATAACATCTATGCTCATCATGTCCTAATCTTTTACAATATGCACATTTTGACTTCTTCTTTTTAGATGATTCCTCTTTAGAAGAGGGTGTAGACTCAGGAGTGCTATGTGAAGGAGAATCTTTACCTTGCTCATTAGACTTGGGTGCTTTGTTCTGCTTCTTACCTTTTCCACTTGAATCCTTTGTCTCCTTTGCAACAAGAGCATGAGATCTAGAAGACTTCAATGTGCCCATGTGTACCAACTTTCCTTGTTCCCTTGTGAGTTGAGCTGCAAATTCATCAAGAGAAGGAATTTTGTATGCAGTGCCAAGAGCATCCATTGTAGCATAGAAAGTAGAAACAAACATTGAATAATCAGGACCAAGCTTAGCAAGAATAGAAAGTATCAATTGTTCATCCTCTTTAGTGACCCCACAATTAGATAACTGCAATCTAAGAGAATTGAGCTTAGAGAAAAAGTCTTGGACATTGTCAAAATCTGAAGGATTAAGACCCATGAGTTCATTCTCCAACTTAAATTTCCTCATCTTATCTGGCTTACCAAAGAGACTCTCTAAAGTATTCCAAGCTTCATTAGGATGAGTGCAAGATGCAACATGATATCTAAGATCTGGAGAAATGGACAATTTCAAAGTACCAAGAGCTTCATCCCTTCTATCAAGCCATTTTCTTTTCTCTTTTGCTCCTGCAGGTTCTAGATCTTGACCAAATGTGATTCGTTGCAACTTTGATTTTAACAATAACAACTCCATTTGAGATTTCCACTCATGATAATTATATGGAGTTAAAAGTACAACTTTATTCAAATTCATGATACAATGAGATATTACAAAAGAGGAACAACACTTTTCCCTCACAATACAAGAAATCAACCCCTTTGTCCCAACAAGATTTACACTTTTTTTTTTGCAAATTTACAAGGAATCCCAAACTATCAAATCAGCTACAAACTGAAAATATGAAAATCTGGAAACAAATCTGCAAAAAGTGCATAAGTAGATCTGAAGTGCTCCTCAATACCTTTTCGATGCCGCAAATTTGGAGAAAATCGGAGATCAGAGCACAAAGATATGAGCTCGGAAGCAAAAAATGATGATCGGGCTTCAACCTAGAAAAAGAGGCACAAAACTGCAAAATCTCTACAAAATATCTGCACCACTGAAAAATTCAGGTCTCCAGCTTTCTGTTGATATTTCGTTTGAAAATTTTTGCCTCCGTATGCGAAAGTTATAATAAAATGAAAAAAAGGCCCGTAAAAGGGCACTTGGGGAAAAAAACACAAACCACTGAAGGCTAAATCAGAGCCAAAAATAGGCACTTGTTGGCGGGCTACTGGTCATTAATATGACCCGCCGCTGAGCAGAGACAAAAAAATTAAACCCACCGGCCCAATACAATAACCTTTGGCGTCAACAATGGTCGGTAATTGAATTTCTTAAACAAATATTTCATAAAAAATGATGAAAGGAAAGATTGTACCGACGACCGCTGACACAGGCAGTAATTAAATGCTGACCATTTGATGTATGATGCCAACCGATAGCAGATGGACGCCGATGGATTCAGCCAGATGGACGCCTGCGACTTATGCCTGACGTACCCAGCCGAGGATAGTAGATGCCAACAGGTGCAAGTGGAAGGGAAGGACTGAGGACTTGGGATGGAAAAACTTCCGATCGTGCCCTCCCATAATAGCACTGATGACTTTAGAGGAATATGCCGCTGAGATGTACCCGTACCCTTCCTGAAGGATGGTACCTTGACAATTTGACCGGCCAAAGACCGATAACACCACACGATGTAACGAATCCGGTCACGAAGATTGAAGACTGTGACGACCAAGGACAGTATGCCGACAATGAGAGGATAGTCCGTGGAATTATACGAACTGCAGATTACACCGGAGAAGGATGAATAGTCAACATCGGTGGGTGGGAGAAGCAAGATCGGCTGACGGAAATAAGCACGGTAGTCGGTGAAACAACAAATGGGCCGACCAGAGTACAACGTGCCCTGCCAACAAAATTAATGCCTCTACCACAGGCTTATAATAGTCCACAGAATTTTAATAAAGTCCCCAATGAAATATATTGAAATATATTTGCCTTACATTATTTGTACCAATTTACAATAAAAATATTTGCCCCAAATATTTTAACAATAATGCCGCAGAAAAATATTTTACAATTTTTTTTTTGCGAAAATAAGAAAATCGTACCACACAGGGAGGTTGTCCCAGCAAAAAAAATTTGCCTCAAAAAAAACTTTACCCAATATAGGTGAATTTACAGTCAAAATTCGTCTGCGGAAGCTTCTGAATTCAACCGTGAGGTTATTAAAACCCCAATCTGCACCCAGCAAAAAACTTCAAGACAACACAAACCCTCAGATCTGGGAAGGAATCTGCAACACCTGGAGAGCTCTGATACCATGTAGGAGTTGATGGTGACTCCTAAACACCCCCAAGATCAGTTGCAACCAAAACCACTTCTACAAGAGAGAGAATGGCAAGAATGCTTGCTTCACAATGCAAGATTGATTAATGGCTGAATAGCTATTGCTTGATCAGCTTGAATTACAAATGTAAAAGAGATACCTTGCTTATATGGGCAAGGTTGAGGGATAGGTATGAATATGATGTTGACAAATGTCATGATCCTATGACATGAGACAACCAACAACCTAATCACCTAGGAAATGATGCATCCTAGCTAGATAAGATAAGTTCTAGATAAGCCAACTAAGACTTCTAGAAGGAATCTTTTACCTAAGTAAACTTAACCATATGAATATGTCCCCTAATTACCTAGTGAATGAATAAGCTAGGTACAAGACAATTATTCACACCAACAAAACCAACCCGTTATCCCTAGAGATATTGAGAACACAAATGCCACAAGGTATAGAAGTTCCTAGATTTGAGAAGTATGGTGGGAAAGGAGATCCTGTTAGCCATGTTTCTGCTTATACAACCTTATGTAGTGACTTCATCTTAAAGATAAGCTCTTGGCTAAACTATTCCCTAGGTCATTAAAGGATACTACTTTAGAGTGGTTTTTCTCCTTACCGAATAACTCAATTGGCTCATTCAATGAGCTTGTTGATGCCTTTTACAACCACTTCCACATTCACATGGGTCCCAAGATGACTCTAGCTAATTTAATGACATGCAAGAAAAAGGATGATGAGAAAGTGGTTGATTTCATAGCACATTATCAAAAAAATTATTCATAAATAAACAGTAAGATTCCCAATACCGAAATTCAATGAATGTTTATTGCCAATTTACAAAGAAAAATCCAAACCAAACTTGAGATGTTGAAATTCCTATCCTTCAAACAGTTATGTACAACCATTCATGATTATCGAAATACAACTTACAGTCATGATGTGAAAAATCCTCCTAGCCATCCTGAAAAGTCTGAATCCACAACTCAAAATAGCTACCAACCTTTCAAGAAATAGAATAGGGGATTTTTACAACTTAATTCCCCTCAACCAAACCAATAAGATGATAACCAAGTGGCTTCCATAAAGAATGAATTCATATGCCTTTGCGGATAGGAATAGAAAATTTACCCCTCTACCTGATACCCTTCACAATATCTTGTTGCAACTCATAGAAAAGAATATGCTTTCCCTACCTCCTATTAGAGCTCCTAATCCTAATGAACCATTACCCATAAGCTATTGACCAAATTCTTATTGCCATTATCACTGACAAAATGGACATGATATGAAATATTGTAAGCATCTTAAACATCGTGTGCAAGACCTCATTGATTCTAATCATCTTCTAATTGGAGGTGTGAATGATCAAGGTAATAATTCTATAGCTCCTCCTAACCAAAACTTACAAATCTTTACAAATCCCATGCCGAAACATACTATTTCATTTGTCAAAGCTAGTGAAACAAAGAATGTTGTGATGAATGTTGACATGGATGATGAAAACACAAAAGATGACAATGAAGAAGAACCAATTAAAACAGTGTCGTTAATTGAAGCTAAACCTCGTAAGGGCTCAACCAAAATGCCTATTGATATTGCTTTCTCACAAAATGATATAATCAAGCATGCACCCGATGGTCCTCTTTACGTAGTTGGAAGAATCACTAACAAGCCTAACAATGGGATATTAATTGATCTCGTCTGTGTAGAGAATGTGATCACTGAAGAATTCTTATTTGTGCATGAACTCTATCAAGATACATATGACAAACTAAAAGAATGGATCAAAACACATCATGGTTTTTCTTGTCCTACGATCAGCTCAATAAATCTCCCTTTAAAAGTTGGACCGAAAACATTAAGTGTCTCATTCACCATCATCCCATCATCGAAAAAAATTCATGTCAAGTTAGGCTATCCATGGCTTCACTCCATGAATTTTGTCATGTCGGTTGTGCATAAATGTTTGAAGTTCCCTTTGGAAATGAAATCTTTACTATACATCATAGTGGCTTTAATCATGTGTCTTCTCAAGGGAACTTTTCATTGGATTTATTTTGGCTCGAGCCTATTAGACCTCATAAGGACTACTTTTTCAAATCATATCAAAAGTTTAAGGCAGAGCGCATAGTAGAATTATCCCTTACAAGCATGCCTCAACCCATGATTAAGCCACCCATCCTTGAAAAAGCTATGATCGAACCAAAATCCCTTCCAAATATCCAAGAGAAACCTATGACAAATCCTCCTACCATTTCTTACAAGAGACCATGCGACAACCAAAACAATCCCATTGTACCCCCTAAAGTCAAACAAGTTTACAAAGCTAAAGAGAAAGTGGTTGAACAACCTCCCATGGTTCCTTTCGTTCCTCCCCTAAGGGAAGAAAAGAAACCTATGGTTGATAAACCCACTCCTACACAAACTCAAATTGACAACAGATTGAAATGAAACTGAAATGCTAGAGAGCATAGGCATAGATGTCGTGTTATTGCTCATATGTTACAAACCAAAGAAGAAAAGAATAATTTAGAAAATAAAAATCCAAACTTACCTAAAGCAATGAATGATTCTATACCTTTACCGCAACGTAAATAAGAACCTTCCAGAGACATTATCATTCAACCTCCTATTGTGATTAACTTAGATGATGACATTGATATTGCAAATATTGATGAACAAGTGCATAACGACTTGAATTCATTATTTTCCTCTTCTATGAACTTAAATGGAAATCCTCCTAAGAAGAGTGTTGAACTTGGTAAGTTTTTCCTAGTTCGATACTTGTCATTGTCCCTTTGTCTAGTTGTTTTCCTTCTGTATAGATCGACTAAGATTGGGATGCAGACGACCTACTATAGGTTGACTCACATATGCCTTACTAGTATTTTTCTTTGCTTTAATTTTCATGTTTCTTTATGTGAGTGCATGTGCATAATGTGATCCCTCATGTTGTTTCATTTGATGTATCTCTCTCTCTCTCTCTCTTTGCATTCCTCTATATGTATCCACATTCTTCTCTATGTCGTAAACATTTTTATCCTTTTTCATTTATCTTGTATTCTCCTTTTGGGGAAAGCAGTCAAGACATTTAGGTCTCTTCCATGTTGACCCAAAAGGCTTTTTCTTTGTTTTCAATCTTTATCTGTCATTCTTCTAGTTCTATGAGTATTTGGGGAATGATGACATTTTTGAGCTTTATGAAAACATTGTAGCAAATATATACTGACCCTGAATCCATAGATCCCTTATGTATTTCTAGGGGCAACCCCTCCCCCCTTTTTCATGACGTAGCCTTATTTCAAAAACATATGACTTGGCATAGGGCTTTCCGAGGAAAGCTCTCATTTCCTAGGAGTCAAGATTGGCTACTTTAAAGAAATTTCTCACAACAATGGTGTTAGCAACCTCTTTAAAGTGGGGGAATACATCGATAATATCTTTTGACATTTTGCATGTTCATGGTGCGATTTTATTTTTCTTGTGATGCGTCCTTTTCTTGGTGGTGTCATTGGGTTTGATGTCCTCCAAGAGTGTGATATTTCTTAGTGTACGAATTTCCTCTTAGTGGTGATGCAACACACTACATTCCCTAAGTTGTGAATATTTTACTCTTGATTTGTCCTCTCTTGGAGACATTAGGTACGATGATCCCTAAGAAGAATACCTTACACGAATGAAGTAATATCCCTTTGAACAAAAACCTAGACATAATTTTCATAAGTGTTTGGCATAATACATCTTGCTAACCTTATGAAGCTCGAAACCCTAATTCAAGGCCGCCTAGCATAACACGCCTTTCTTTCATATGGAGCCTTGCCATGTGCATGGGTGCTTAGCATAACACAACTTGTTAAGCACAAAACAGGAATGTGAGTGGCACCCTATCAGAGTTATTAGAGGGATAGCTTTGGTATGGTAAGTATAGTGAGAGCCAACACAAAGGCATGACTTTCTCACTAAGCCACCTTCCCGAGGGAAAACTCACCTAGTGGATGGCCTAAGGTTCCACTACCCCAGATTGAGTGCACACATCATTTACATAGTGGACATCAAGTTCTGCTTGTGAACGTTCTTTGGAAAAACAACTGAGACAGGTTCCACATCACGTCGGATAGTTAAGGCTTGATCCAACTCCCTTTTCTTATTGGTCTTTGATGTTGTATGATTGTGTATCTTTGTCATTGCTACATACATAAGTGTCTTGAATGTCTACTTTAGTGTGAGTTTGATATGGGGTCATACTCTCACTAAAGTGGGGGAAAAATGTAGTGCCGAAAAAAGTATCCCTTTTTCACACTTAATTTGGGAATAATTAATAATAAAATGGGCCTAATGTTGCCTTGATTTAGTGTTGTAATGTGCTTTACACATTCACATTAAGTTTAGGGATTTTTTAATAAAATGGACTTAATGGTGCCTTATTTAGGGTGTTGTAAAGTGTATCTTTACACTTTCACACTAATCTAGGGATTTATTAATTAATTGAGGTTAATTGGCCCCTTTAATTCAAATCCAAGCCTAATTAATTATAGATTTTGAGGGATAAAAATTGACATTCATCAATGATATTACACAACACTTAATTTTTGAAGGTGTGTGTCCTAGGTTAGTGACCTAGGACCCATTCGCCACATGGTGAATGGGTCCTCACTAGGTCCTAAGACCCTATTTTTGCAGAACATTTCACAATGCCCAAAGTGTGTCCTAGCTAAGTGAGCTAGGACCCACTCACCACATGGCGAATGGGTCCTCACTTAGACCTAGGACCCCCCCTTGGAATATGTTTTTGGTGGTATTTTAATGATTTCAAATCCTAGATTTGATGTTGGCTTGTTTTATTTGAATTTTGGGATTTAATCTTAAGTTATGTATAAATATAAGGTTATTTCACATAGTTTCCTCTAAGAAATCCTAGCAATTTCAAGTCTTCAAGCATTATAGCAAACTTATGATAAAGAGAGAATTCAAGATCATTCATAAGGCATTCAAGGGTAGATTATTGAAGGAATATTGTAGCAATCAAGATTCATTCATCGTGTCAAAGGTATAGTGCATCATGCATGTTGTTGAGCTAATGTGTTGATGTAGCATTGAAGATCAATTCAAGCATATTCAAGGTGTTATTTCTAATCAAGTGTTCTGATCATGATCTACATTCATGGAGGCCACTTCATACTATATTGTTGATTTGTACTCCAAGGTTCCAATTGAGGTTTGGTGAGTTATTACATATTGTTGTTCATTCATCATTCCTTTATGCATTGTTTCATTACAAGGTTTAATTACCAAAATGGGGTTTGACCAAGGTAAACCCCTATTCCCTAACAAAACAACATTTTCTCCTCTTTGATGTGTGATTGTAGGTTTTAGGTTGAAGATTAATTGGAGAGAAAATTTGTAAAGTTGTCAAAGTTGTCACCATTCTTGCAAAATCATGGAAATTGAGCTACAAGATTTATTTTTGAGTTTTCAAAAATCTTCGACTAGGATCCGGGAGTGCAGACATTGAAGAACATAACCCATAAATTGATTTTCTAGAACCCTAGCCAAGACCCATTCGCCATAGGGCGAATGAGTCCTCGGGGAGGCCTGAAAAGGCACCTTTTGCAATAGGTACACAACATTTGACCCTCTTAAAACTTTCCTTTTGATTGGTATATTAGTTATGTTTGTTTTTTATTCTCATTTATGCATAACAACCCTCATAATTGAATGAAAAAAAAGTGGAAAATAGGTTCATCCATTTGGTTAATCCATCCTGGATCCCCAACCTATTTTTCTATGTTTCAATATGTATATATGCAAGATGATAGCACTATCCTGATAGGTGCTAGCCAAGCTCCTAATCAAGGTCATTTTCATGAGGCCTTGTCATTTGAGGTCCTAAATTGTACTAAATTTCCTATACAATTTTTAGGTCTTTTAAATATATATGATTAAAATCATTTTTTCACTAATATTTTCTCACCTATTGTTTTCTTTATTTGAATATCCAAGAATTAGCAGCTCATTCATTTGGTCCTCAATAGATAGTTATACCACCCATTGAATAAAATGTTCCAGTATACTCACATGATCACATGGTAATTTATGCATACTTTCTAGAGTTTAGATTTAAAAATTTAATTTCATGATTTTATCAGTTATGTTAAATTAAATCAAAATTTCTTTAACTTTATCTAATTTCAAATTTCTTGTACTCTTCTACATCATGATACAAGTCCATCTAGTCCACGTGGAACGAAGAGGAGTCTTGATTTTACTGATCATCCTGATAGCTAGATAGTTTTATTTTATGGACTATATATGTACATGTATACACATGTGTATATGTGTATTTATTTATATATGTGCCACTTGACATAGATTTCACATGTTATTTCATTTCCACTTCTAGACATATTTTAGTACATTTCATGAGTTCTATATGATTATTTGTATTTATTTATATATTGACTTTAATATATTTTATAGATACATTTTTGTACATGTTTTAAATTCTAGACTAGCTCTAGATATATCTAGCATTTCATGTGGACTTTAATATAGTTGATTAAATGCACTCATGTACATTATGTTTATTATGTTGATTAAATGCACTCACACATATATATTTTAGATATTTTCAAGTATGCACTATAAATTCTTGTCTAATCAAATTACAATATTTATATGCCATTGTTGAATGAAGTTTAGATGTCTTAAAATGATTAAATTTCAAAGTTCAATAAAATCACATGCTAAGGTGTTTTAACCAATGCTAAACTAAATTTTAGTTAAATGTGACAATTTAATGCATTCCTTATAGTTTATCATATTCATAATAAACTAAGGGTCTGGTTTTAACTATTTTCCAATTACCAAATATTTATCCCTAAACAAAAATATATACAACATTTATGCCACTTAATGCAAATTTATCAAAGTAGTCTTATGTTGATATTAGGGATTAATTCAAGCATAATAAACTAAGGGCTTGGTTTTAACTATTTTTCAATTACCAAATATTTATCCCTAAACAAAAATATATACAACATATATGCCACTTAATGCAAACTTATCAAAGTAGTCTTATGTTGATATTAGGTATTAATTCAAGTATTTTATTATGTGAGTAACAACCTTCCATAAACGAGAGAATCTCATGACCTATAGAAAAATCAACAACTATATATCAATATTGAATAAATCAAAGTCATCCTTAAACATAAAATCTATACAATCCTTTTGGACACACTTAGTTTAATCCAACTCTAATGCAATTAAAAACTTGGAAATTTATTGACCTCACACCAAGGTCACATATAGATGGCCAAATAAGAATTTAGAACTATATATATATATATATATATATATATATATCAAAGACACAATTTGTATAGGATAAAACTGGAACAATATAAAATGTGATTTATAAGTTCATTGGAGTTCATACATTGAAGAAACATATAAAATATTGATGTTTAATACAACTATAACATGATGAAACATATGTGCACATAAATACAATTAGCTTTTCCACTTTTAGTTCAACACCACAAATTGATATAACATAATTTATATGATGATGTTCTTACAATGACAATCATGGTGGATCATCTTGATGGGAACCTACAAAAATAATTAATGTAAATAAATTAACTATATATTTTATAAGTCATTTAACTCCAAGTCATGAGAGGAAAGAACAATTTAATAAAAGTTAGAAAATTGGATCATAGAAATTCCTTAAAAATTCAAGTGATGTTTACCATAGGAAAAATTATCTACTATATTTTTCCATGAGTTGTTGAATGCACAAGTATTGGCCCCCAATGCCATCTAGTTTTGGGAGACCTTAAACAAAAATGATTAAATATAATTAGTAAATTACTTAAGGGGATGCAAGAGGATGGATTTAAGGGTACACAATTTAGGATGACTTAAGGGGACCTAAGAGGATATGACTTAAGGGGTCCTAAGAGGATGGCTTAAGATGAGTTAAGAGAATGACTTGAGGAGATGCAAGAGGATGGATTTAGGGTAGCTAAGAGGATAACTTAAGAGGTCCTAAGAGGATGGATTAAGGGGAGTTAATAGAATGAATTAAGGGGATGCAAGAGGATTGATTTAGGGTACCTAAGAGGATATGACTTAAGGAGTCCTAAGAGGATGGCTTAAGGGGATTTAAGAGAATGACTTAAGGGGATGCAAGAGGATTGTTTTAGGGTACCTAAGAGGATATGACTTAAGGGGTCCAAAGAGGATGGCTTAAGGGGATTTAAGAGAATGACTTAAGGGGATGCAAGAGGATGGGTTAAGGGTAGCTAATACAATGACTAAAGGGGTCCTAAGAGGATGGCTTGAGGGGAGTTAAGAGAATGACTTAAGGCGATGTAATACCCTCAACCCTAAACCTTATACCCTATACCATCAACCCTAGGCCCTAAAGCCTATAGACTAAACCCTCAACCCTATACCATATACCTTCTTGACCCTAAAACCTATCCCTCAACCTTGGTCCCTAAGGCCTATATAATAGATTTTTTATTTTAAGCATCTTCTCATCATTTCATTTTCATTTTAAGTGTTTAGATTTATTATTCTAAGCATCTTATCACCATTGCATTTTCGTCTTAATTTTTTATATTTGTTATTTGAAGCATCTTGTCAATGCTAAACTCTATCCCTCAACCCTAAACCATATACCTTAGTCCTAGGCCCGAAATCCTAGGGGATGAACCCTCAATCCTATACAATCAATCCTAAATGATATACCCTCAACCCTATAGAGTATATCATATACCCTCAACTCTAAACCCTACACTCAATCCTAGGCCATAAAACCTATACACTCTACCCTAAACCTTACACATTAAGCCCTCAAGGTTCCTATTCCATCAAACCTAAACCTTATAACTCAGTATTATACTCTCAACCCTAAACCCTATACCCTATATCAACAATTGTAAACCCTACACCCTATGACCTAAACCCTAATCCATAAACCAATACTCCCTAAACCCAACATTAATAATTTAACACTAAAACCTGTATAATTAAATTTAATCCCTAAACCCTCAACTCTCAACTCTCGATCATAAACCATCAACCCTAAACCCATAAAACATAGGCCTTGCACCCTAAATAATGAATAATTTAGAGATATTAAAGGGAGAGAGGAGAGAAATACAAGGGATAGTGATAGAGAGGTGAGATAGAGAGAGAGAGAGAGGTTAGATAGGGAGAGGTAGATCTAGGGGGGAGAGAGAAGTGAGATAGAGAACAATAGAGATGGGGAGGAGAGGAGAGAGGAGGGATATGTGAGATGATATATAAACAGGTAGGTAGACGATGACTAAATGGGTCCTAAGAGGATGGCTTAAGGGGAGTTAAGACAATGACTTGAGGGGATACAAGAGGATGGATTTAGGGTACCTAAGATGATATGTCTTAAGGGGTCCTAAGAGAATGGCTTAAGGGGAGTTAAGAGAATGACTTAAGGAGATGCAAGAGGATGGATTTAGGGTAGCTAGGAGGATGAATTAAGGGGTCCTAAGAGGATGGATTGGGGGGAGTTAAGAGAATGACTTAAGGAGATGCAAGAGGATATATTTAGGGTAGCTAGGAGGATGAATTAAGGGGTCCTAAGAGGATGTCTTAAGGGGAGTTACGAAAATGACTTAAGGAGATGCAAGAGGATGTATTTAGGGTAGCTAGGAGGATGACTTAAGGGGTCCTAAGAGGATGGCTTAAGGGGAGTTAAGAGAATGAATTAAGGGGATGCAAGAGGATGGATTAAGGGTAGATAATACGATGACTTAAGGGGTCCTAAGAGGATGGATTAAGGGGATATACAAGAGCTTTGACTCAAAATATGTGTCATGTGAGAATTTATTAGTTTTATAAATAGGAGATGGCTTAAAAGGGTATATAATGAAGGATGAATTAAGGGGACCTAAGAGGATATGAATTAAGGGGATATGCAATCAATTCTAAATTTTTTATAAAATGACAATGAATTATTCAGCTTTATATTTTGACTATCAATTAAATATATAGAACTATTTAGCTACCTGTATTTATTCAAATGTCATTGTAACACATGCATCCTCTTTTTTTGTAATGCATCTAGTTTTGGGAGACCTGAAATAGAAAATGATTTAACTATAATTAGGAAATGACTTAAGAATAACATAAGAAGATGGATTAAGGGGAGATAAACACGAGCCTTGACTCTAAGTTATGTGAGAAATTTTTAACTGTATATAGACTATCAATTAAATATATACAATTATATACTTACCTATATTTATTTATTCTATTGTACCATATGCATCCTCTCTTTTTTATAATGCATCTATGATTGTCTCATGCTCATCCATTGAAAGTGTCCATAACACTTTATTAACATTCCTCCCTTGATATCTAACTAGTTTTATATTGGTTACCAAAACTAAATGTGAGTAATGTATAATCTTCTTGTGTCTTTCATAGTCTTCAAATGTACGCAAACCATTCTTTCTTATTAGATATTTTCATAGCCAGGTTCCAACAACAACCACAAAACCAGGTGGATACTCAAAGTTGTCATCATCCACTCTTGGGTGTACCAACTTATGTTTTCTCTCAACACATCTAGCCAAACAATACTTTGTATCCTCTTCATTCCCCTCAGGTGCAACAACAACATACGCATGTCCTGCAAAAAATCTTAATTCAATAAAGAGTGACATATAATTCACATATAACCATGCATACATATAAGATTATATATATTGCAAATAATGTAATAAAAATTTTGAATTCAGTTTGATACCTTCTTGTAAAAGGTCCAAAACACTATCATAATCATCTGATGTAAACACTTGATTATCTTCTTCAATTGTTGTTCCATGTTGATCATGTGTTGATATAGGTGTTAAGGCACTTTGTTGCCATTATTCAACTCATTCTATATTTTCACACACCTCCCAATCACCTGCAATACAAAATTGATAAAAAAAAATGCAAGATCCCTTGTCCATATTATCCACGTGTTTTCATTTGAACTCTTAAACAAATGCCATTTTGTTGATCCATTAATTGTTTCACAATCTTGTCAAGTAATAATATTCTCTTCTTCAACTAACCAAAGAAGTGTCCAATTATTGAGTTCTCACTTGTTCTTGTAGATAATTTTATATTGCACCAATCTACAATTTCATGTGCATCTCTGAATTTTGTTGCATCCTTTAGTTTTAATTGCTCTCTAGCAAGAGCTCTTTTCACACATGCACCTGCTTCATCATGTTCTCCTTTACCATGTTTATCTTCAAAAAACTCCACATGCATTGGATATCATTTTCCTTATAAGCTCTACATAACCAATAAAACATTCTAGCATTCTTGAATTATCTCGTACAATTATCCGACCATATGAGATGTTCTCTCATTTGAATTTCTCTTTATTTTAATTTTTTATAAAATATATTAAAACAATATTGAACAAAATCTGATGAGTGTAATCGATTATCATGAACATAAAAATGGTACTCTCAAAAAAATATATTATCTTATGTACTATTGTTTGCATTTCTATGTACAATATGAACAAATATGGCTACCTGCACTAAATTATAATATTGGGATTGGATTTCCTCTTGTGGAGCAAGAGTATAGTTTTCTACAAAATCAACAACTGCCAATATAATTCCAATTGAAAATGTGTTTTTACATGTACAAAATTGGCCATCAAGCCATCAAAGCATATTGAGAGTGTTTGACATATTTGGGTACAATCTTATCTTTAAATTCTCTAATGAATGCATGTACACTAATTTTTTTTATGATTAGCTCACAATATTTTCCAATTTTTCCATCCTTTAAAGAATATTTAACATTTTTGAATTTTTTAGCATCCACTGATTGTTGTCCAGATTCATGTAAACTAATTTCATGCATACACTCTCCTAATAATGAAAGGTTGCCACATCTATTGCATTGTCTAGAAATACATACATTTAAATAAGTGTCCATTATATGGTTCACAAAACAAACTTGCTATAAAATCCTTAATTTTTTTAGGTGGCATATTAATACCACAAATGTCTTGCATAATTTCATCAATATGTAAAGTACAATGTATATATCAAAAAATATCATAATAATAACAAAATTGTATGAGTTTTACAACAACAAGAGATTCATTATTTATTAATTTTGACATACCAAGGTGTACATTTTTCAAATGATCTTTGACTTATGCTAATATTTGGCAAGATTGAATCATCTAAAAAATTATATTTTTTTTTTAATTCAAGGGGTAAACGCTTTTGAACCGGAGCTATGAACCGGAATACAACCACTCAACAATACCACCCCAACAGGGTTTGAACCTTGGTGGCAAGAACAACAATGCCACCTTTAAACCATCACACCATGCCAATATCGGCAAAAAAATATAAAATTTAATTTGAGTCATATCTAATAGATGTTTTGGATGAGGGTCACGAATTTTTGATCCCACCCTTAATTTTAAAGCATCTCTAATATTAGGTGATACTCTTATATTATCATGCCAATATTTTTCAATTAAAGATTTGATTTTATTAGTTAATTTCATGTCCGGCCTTGGGAGTCTACCACTAAAACTCCAACATTGATTAATTTGATCATTTTCAATACTTTATCTTCTATTAGTCGCTCTTATCAAAGTTTTAGGATTTACTTTTATATATTTATTAATCTTACTTAACATTATTTTATTTGAAGTTGATTTATTAACTAAAGCAATTGTTATTGCACGACGTGTTGCATTCTTATCTTTAGATCGACTTTTCTTTCCTATAGAATCAATAGCATTGGAAACACTAGATATGACTCGTTCTACTAAAGCATCTTTCTTTTTTTGTTTTTAAAAAAGCTTCTTTTTTTCATCACTTTTCGTATTTTCCACATTTTCATCAATTGCATCATGAGTTGACATTGAAATCCTAATTTATTTCTATAAATAAATCTTTATAATCTATTTCCATGAGTTCTCATTTGTCTCCAAGAAATTTTACTAGGAAGGTTATCTGAGACATCTCTTTCAATTGTAAAAAAAATATTTTCATTTTCATTCATACAAGGGGTTTCATTTTTCGTTTTCAACCATACAAGGTATTTCATTCGCATTTTCATCAATATGTAAGGGATTTCATTCTCATTTGCATTCATACAAGATATTTCATTATTATTTTGTTTTTCCATTGTTTCACTAACATAATTGATATCATTATTGGTGTATCCAGCTTCATCTAAACAACTAAGATCATTATTATCAAAATAAGGGTTTGAAGACATATCTGGATAAATTGTTTGAATAGGTGCATTTTCCATATCATTGAGAGGTGGATTTAAAGATGTACTCAAAGTTGTTTGCATAGTCACTATTTTCATATTATTCAAAGTTGAAGTTGAAGGCATAGTTGGGTTTGTCTCTATAATTGCATTTTATTCCATATTCACCATTTCCACATTTGCATCATCTACATTCATCTCATCCTTCATGGTCTACTCTTCAAGATTCATGGAACTAGATGCTTCCAAATTTTTCATTTGATGAATCCTTGTTCTTCTATCTCTTTGTATTTTTGCCTCCATCTCTTTATTTGCTTCAATTTCTTTGGGTGTCATTAACTTTCTACATTTTTTTCTTTTCCTTTGCTTTGATCCTATGATTACCAAACCCTCTTGATAAAAAAGAAATGATTTTTAACCTATTTTCCAATTGCTACCTCCTTCAAATTTTGAAATAACACTATATATGGAGATCCTTTATTCTATAAACTTTGAAGTACAAAAACATATGAATACATCCAAAATCCCTCTTTTTCAATTCTTCTTGAGAAAAGTCCTTGTACTTGATTCCACTTCAGAAAATTCAACTTGTGATTGTCTCCTTGAAAAATTGAATAGAATATGACTTGTTAAGAGATTGCACAAGACAAAATTGAATTAAAAATTACAAAAAATGGTGTTGTCGGTCCATACTACAGAAAAGGAATGTTGCAGAAAAAGGTGGTGAGTCAGTTTTTTCCAAATTGGGAAAAATTAGATGTATCATAAACGGATAACCATTTAGAAACAAGTACCCATTCTATTTTAGAATGGGATCCCGTTCTAAATTAAAATGGGTACCTGTTCCTAATTCAAACAAGAAAATTAGGAATGGGTAGTCGTTTCTATTTCAGAATGAGTGCCCGTTTTAAAATGAGTACTCGTTCCTTAAAGCTAGAATCCCCAAGCCACCTTTTGCTTGGGTTCTAGGCTCGGGAAAGGTTTGGAAACCCGACCCTTAGCCTTTGACCTGCAACTAAAAAACTAAAGCAGATTCAAGAGAAATTTTCAACTTTGGCAATCTAGCTGATGGATTTTTTTTCAAAATTAATCTATGAAATTAAAACCCATTATAGATCACGATTTCTAGTTTTCAAATATATATTTTTTAAAAAAATGATTATGTTTTCTATTTTCTAATTAATTTCTAATAAAACTGGTCCATAAACTTGAAATATCAGGGTTTTTTGTTTTTAATAACATTTTATTTGTTATTTTTTTTGCAAAAAAAATTATATGACATCAATCTTCATACAATTCTCTATACAATGAAAAAAAAAAAAAAAAAAAATGTTTAGTTTAGGTCCAATTATGTTGTTTGTACACGTTAATTTTTTAAAACAGAAATTAGGGCCAATAAAAAATTAAATAAATAAAAAATATTCAGAAAAAAATTACAAAAAAAATATCCTCATCAATATTCAAGTTGTTACATATCTTTCACCAAAAGGGATTAGAAAAATACTTTTGTTTAGGTCAAAAAGCAATTTACGTACACGTGCAAGGTATGGTAAAAAAAATGTGACTTTTAAAAAGTGGTTTTTATACATGCCTATTAAAATTTAATTTGTATCATATGGGTATTAGAATAAATTGCATGTTCATAAACTAGATTCAAAATACTAAATTTTGTATTACTAACTTTTTTAAAGATTCAATGTGTAAGTGCTTCAAATTTTCAGTCCAAGTGTGACAAATTTTGAAAACAGCAAAAACACTTCAATTTTTTGAGCTTTTTGTGGACCCAACTTCTTGCATCAACCCTACACATGTCTTCAACTTCAAACTGATATTTTTACATGAAATCTGAAAATACTCCAACATGTACATCCCCCTCCCAATGATCATACCCATCAAACCTTAGCATCAAACTTTACTAATTAACCCAAGAGAGGTCAAGTTGCTTGTAAATTAGATCAATTGGGACAATAGAGGATGGAGAAACTTGTTTCTCAATAATAGCAAGGTACCTCTATGATCTTATGGTCTTAATTATTTCTTCACATTATTTTTCAAGCTCGTAGAACTCATTTATCCTTAACTTGTTTTCAAGTATGGTTGCTTGTGGGTTTGAATTTGAAAATTTATATTTTTATTGGGTTGTATGAATAGCAGGAATGATCATCCTTATAATATTTTTGAACATGTGCTCTATCATATCATATAGGGTTTGAATAATACATTACACTTGTTGAAGTACCCCTAGGGTAAATGAATCCATCCTAGCTACCATGGCTAGTAACAACTAATTATGTAGGGTAGAAGATAGAGTTGAAAGCATTTTTTCTTTACTAAGAAATAAACGATGCTTCAAATTGGAAGAGAATAGGGTACTTTATCCTCTGGTCCAATCACTTTGATTTGTGTTCATGAAACATTAACATTAGCAGTTCAAAATTTTCCTCTTTGACAACAAAGTCACCACCTCACAAAAGTGAGGAAAACCTTAAAGAACATGAACCTCCAAGGTAAAATTCTAATTTTGGGTCATAGCCACCGATAGAGTCTTCAATGTCTTCTCGACCTAGCAAACCTTTTCATTCATGGTGTCATTTTGTTGGTGTAAGTTGACTGGATGCCAACTTCAACAAACACACACAAAAAATGCAAATAACAAACTTTTCTATCACTGAAGTGCTCAAAATATTTGCAATCACCCAAGGCCCAACAACAACTAACAAATCCCCAGCAACGGTGTCATTCTCTTTAGTCCCAAAAATATTACTCCACTTCCTAGAATGAAATTCCACTCACAAGACCAGGGTTAAAGGTCAACTATATGAGAGTGGGTTATCTCTCCTAAACTTTGAGCTTACATTAGACTCAAGAGGCTATACCTTAACAGGTATTAAAATCACATAAAATAAACATTAAAGATATCAACAGCCAAACCCAACTTGTGGACTTGGCCCCAAAACTTTTCACTATTAAACCAAGTACAACTAGCTATCTCAAAACCCTTATATAGTTGATAAAAATATGCAAGCACAAACCACGTGAGATGTATTCATTTGAATAGATCTCTCAAAGATAAATCCATGGTTATAATAAGAGTTCACAGATTCAAAAAATTACTCCTACTCATACACTAATTACTAACTTTTTATTTTTAATGATTTGAGATTGGTCACAATATTCCAAACTAGTGCCTGTCTTTTTGGCAATAGATTCATAGTCCATTAAGTAGAAAATAAAGTATATACAAGAGAAATAGTGGGTTATATAATTCTCATACATCAAAAATTATGAAATCAAAATGATTGAGCATACTTATTTATCTGAAAAAGAGTTTCATATATTCATGTGTAATATGCAATATATTATACAATCCTTGCAATTGTTTTAGAATTTTGTTATGTTCATCTCATCCACAGTAACACTCATACAAACAAATGTGGCAAAGGAAAATCCCTGGCAGTTTAACTACAAAACCCTCCAAAAGATATGCATATGGCTCTAGAAACACTCAAGCACAAAAATCACTTTCATTACTAAATCCATCTCATATCCATGAATCTAAAATCCAATGAATGGACTAGGCCTAGCATTCAATGACAAATGTTACTACAAAACCCTCCAAAAGATATGCATATGGCTCTAGAAACACTCAAGCACAAAAATCACTTTCATTACTAAATCCATCTCATATCCATGAATCTAAAATCCAAAGAATGGACTAGGCCTAGCTTCAATGACTACCAGGTTACAAATTTCTAACACTTTTTAGCATTTTTAGACCACAAGAAAACCAACCTCCTCCAAAAAATGATCCAAAAAACTTCTTTAACAGTTGTTGGACATCAAACCCTAACTCATGGCACTATAGCAATGCTAAATCTATGGCCAAGGATGAATCCCACACAAAATGGGTGTCTTAGATCAAAATATGGGTTAAGCATTGATTTTTGGAAGCTAGGAGACCTCCTACATTAATGGCTATAGTTGGGAACAAACTCTAAATATTTAACTTTGGCATCCAAACTCATTTTGAAAAATTCCCTTTAGGTTCTAGGTTTTTGTCAAGACATGGCTTCTAGGAAGGAAAAATGGGTCAAGAGTCAAAAGTAGAAGTGGACCTAGAACCAAAACCTTGAGTTTTAGATTTCAGGTTCCATGTTCCACCCAAGATCCAAGATCCAAGATGGAACATTGGTTAGAGAGCAAGAATAGGTGTAGACTTAGAACTAGAACCTTGAGGTTTCAGGTTCCAAGTTCCACCTAGGGTCTAGGATCTAGGAAGGAACATTAGTCGACGAGTGAGAGTGGGTTTGGACCTGGAACCAAAACCTTAAGGTTTCAGTTTCCAACAATGGTCTAGTATCTGGGAAGGAACATTGGTTGGGGAGTGGGTGTAGACCTAAAATTCAAACCTTGAAGTTCTAGGTTCTTGGTTCCACCCAAGGCCTAAAATTCAAGAAGGAACATGGGTCGAGGAGTGGGAGGGAGTGTGGACTTGGAATCAAAACCTTGAGGTTCTAGGTTCTAAGTTCTACCCAGGATCCAAGAACTAGGAAGGAACATTAGTTGAGGAGTGAGAGAAGTTGTGCACCTGGAACTAGAACCTTGAGGTTCCAAGTTCTAGGTTCCACTTGAGATCCAAGATCCAAGAAGGAACATTGGTTGAGGAGCAAGAGCGGGTTTAGATCTAGGATCGAAACCTTGAGGTTCCAAGTTTGAAGTTCTACTTTGGGTTTTGGATCCAAGAAGGAACATGGGTTGGGGTACAAGATCAAGTGCAAACCTAAAATTGAAACCTTGAGGTTTCATGTCCTAGATTCCACCCGAGGTCCAAGATCCAAGAAGGAACATTGGTCAGGGAGTGGGAGTGGGTGCTAACATGAAATCAAAACCTTGAGGTTCCAAGTTCAACCTAGGATCTGGAATTTGAGAAGGAACATTGGTTATGGAGTGGGTGCGAATGTGAACTTGGAACTAGAATCTTGAGGTTCTAAGTTCTAGGTTCCACCTAGGGTCCAAGATTTGAGGAAGAATATTGGTCAGAGAGCAAGAGTGGGTGAGGAATTGGAACCAAAACCTTAAGGTTCTAGGTTCTAGGTTCCACTTGAAGTTTAGGATCCAAGGAAGTTCAAAGTTCCAAGCATGGCCCAAGGCCCAATAGGAACTAAAGAAGAAAGAACAACCAAGGGGCTTGATAAAAAACTCCAACTATTCTAAAATTTTAGCAATTCCCAACACTTATAATGAAGTAAAACCTAATACTAAGCCAAATTCCTTTTCCTCTATTGAATTGGTGTAATAATTACTCATATAAGTGGATTGGAAAAAGGATAATGTTCAAATTTCTATTTAGACCTTTTCACTTTGAAAGAACACCATCCACTCTTTGGAAATATGTTCTTCAACAAGTTAAAAATATTTCCTTTTGAATTACTAATAATTTTATTTGGAAATTGAATGTTAGATTTGGACCAAGGTTTTGATAATGACTCATGTCTACTAATCCTATTGAGTACCTTATAAAGTGGCCTACGATAATATTGGAAAACTTTTATGTGACTTTATCTGGGCTAATACCAAGTAGACTTGAGGGTTCCATAAAGTAGCCTAGGATATCAAATATTTTCCTTTGGAAAATTAAGGAATGGACATCATTGATTTTCATAGACAAAATTATCTCTCTTTGTGCTACAAGGGTAATCTAGGCCATCAAGGGTTTGGAAACTCAAAAATTTCTCTTTAAGCATTACATTTTGATTAGTTCATCTTATGATAAAAAAATCTACCTGCATGGAATTGGGTTTCATAACCTCCTCATGAAAACAAACCAAGTGAAAACTTAAGGATATTTTATAATTCAAAGTATTTGGAAGGCCCTTCAGATAGTGTTGGTAAACGAATTTGTCACTACAAATTTCAAAGTGACTCACCAACGAGCAGTGACAAATTTTCCAACAGTTGGAGAAGTTTTTACTGGACTAAAAAAATCTTTGTGTTTGAGAGGGGAAACTCCCTCGTATGATGGGGGTTTTTGAGATTTTTGTGTGCTTTTAACCCTAAAGTACAAAAAGGTGAAAAGAGAAACTAAAGGAACATGAATAACAAAAATCCCAATAGTAGACATATGAATAACAATTGAGATTTCACAATGGACAAAAAATTACAAAGAGGGGGTTTACCATAAAATATGTTTTGATATGTAATAATGATAAAGAGGAACAACAAATTTCAACATATGAGGAAATAAGTTACCTTAGCACATTCAAACCAAGATATAAGGGTATGACTGTGTTTCATCAATTGCATATATTGTTTAAATAAATGACCAATGGATTCCACAACTATACAAAGGGAAATTACCAATTTAAATTATGAGAAATCAGTAATAATAACTCAAAAACACATTGAGGACATACAAACTAAGTGTACTCTTTATTATCTTTATGAAATTATACAATCTCATAAACCCTTTTTGTACAAAGTGTAAACACAAGTCATCAAAAAGTCTAAAAAATTATCCATGGTTTTCCCCCTATGGAAAAATTCTCCATTACAATATGGAATAGCCTACATTTATAGACCTCCTTCAACTACCTTGTAACTACTTTCTAACCACCTAGTAACTACCTTTTTGAAACATATTGGTTTTGAAAACAATGGACCTTGTTGGATTATGTTTTAGATCACTTTTTTAGAAATAAGGTTCATTTTCTAACTTCTAGTTACAATAAGTGACAGTCACTTTTCCAAAAAGATAACTCAAAACCTATAACTTTGAAAGAAAGACCAAGTTATGGTTTGTTGAGGTCGACACTGTATCTTCTTGCGATCTATGAATCATCCATTCAATAGTAACTTTCCTTCATCATAGAATAGGAGTAATGAAGTCTATCTTATCTTCCTCCCCAAATATAATACTACTCACCATTAGATGATCAACATCATATTCAAATATACATCTAATAACAAATTTCATTAGCGTAAATCCCTTTCTCTCTACAAATGTTTGCAAAAATTAAAGTTCCAATTACATTGATTTGGATAGTCTTCAATTTGTGATATTCAGATATGTTCACCTTGGGCCTTCTAGTCATACCTATAGCATTGAAGACATGAGTGGGTTGTGTTTTTTCGATATCCATTTGTAGATAAGATCGATTTTTTAATTTTTCACTTGCATACTCAAATAGAATACCCTTCCAGCCTCTAATCCATCTATTGCAACCATGAATCAAAATTTTTAAGGTTGGTTACTGAGGGAAATCCCTTGACAAAACAAGTATTTGATCCTATGGTTGATTGAGTTTACACTTTCATCAAGAAAATTATGCAAGTGAAAAGGAAAATTCACAAGCAATGTATCCCTAGGCTAGACATCAAGCATATGGATCTGAACATCAACACCCATTGTAGGCATAACATCAAACTCAAATAGAACGTTAGAATTTTCAAAAATCTTTAATAATCTTTTACCAACTAACTCTAACCCTCCACCTCAAGCACACTCTAACATAGGATCACCCATTTTTTGATATGAACAATGAGGTGGGCCCTTTGTTCTTTCACCAAGGTCTTGATGAGTATAACCCATTGGTTGCCTTGAACAATCTAAAAATCTACAATGTACACTGTACACTCTACCTTCAGCTTTTGTGCTGGTACCATTTGTAACGATATACAAGGAGGAAATTTTCTACCTTTAGAGCTCCTTGAGTTGCTTGTTATTTGTTTCCCTCTTTGGCCTTGATCTTGACCTTCTTTATTATCTTTTATCTCGAACACCTTTTCATCTTTGACAATATCATTTATCGGGAGAAGTATATTTGGCAAAGGATACCTAGGAAAAGAAGCACTTATCATGAATCGATAAATAGGAATATCATCTTCATCTCATTGTATTTGTGTGACTTTCTCAACATATATCTATACTTCTGCTCCTATGTTGCTCTCATACAAGACACTTTCAAAACTAGAATCATGACTGCATTCACACCTTCCACATTCATCACCAACATCTCCACAATGAATATTTAATTCAACTAGTTTTCCATCCGTCTTTGACTGAATAAGCCGATGAACATAGTTATCCCCAACATAATCCTAGATACGTTGAGTCTCCAACTCAAGTGGATAGAAATGTTGGGTTTTTTTTCCAATGAGCTGATTTGTACCTTCTACATCACACAAATCCACAAATACCATAGATTCACAGGTTTTTCTGATGTTGACCAAACAGAACATATTGATCTCTCAAGTTGTTGACAATATCCACAAACCGAGTAGGATGAACCTGTTGTTAGTATTACATTGTTTAACTGGCGATATGGTTGCAGCGGGTGTATGTAGTTAATAAACTGTTATCCACCTTCTTCCACCTTCCTTTATATAATTGTATCTCATGATCATCAAAGTGTATGGTGTATTCCTTGGTTCTAGGAAAATTCACCGTCAGTAATTCATTGATGGAAAATTAACTGCCAAAAATTCATGCAATTAATTTTTTGCGCAATGAATTGTCATAACGATGAATTTTCCCGCAGTGAATTGATGGCTGTGAATTTTCCATAGATAAATTGCTGACAGTGAATTGCCGTATACCATATTCCTTGAATATGGATCAATAATAAATCAATGTTTTATGCATTTTTTACAACTGGTAGCAGAGCTTTGTTGTTTTCGTGCCTGTGAAAATGGTGTGATAGGGTGCTCAATCTGGCAGGCCGTGTGAGCTTTGATGTTTCCCTTTATTGCTGCGTGGAAGTTGTATGGAGGGTGTCTGAAGAAGGATTGTTATAGCGGCCAATACCTGGGCGTGTTTGAAAGGACATGAATTTGGAGCCCGTTCATCCATTGTGTCGTCTTTGAATCCAAGTGGCGATCTCTGTGCGAAATATTTGAACCATGTATTATAATTGCTCCGGCACTTCTTCTACACTTGCGGATCGTGATAACTTCATGGTACTGATGGGAGTTTACAAACAAATGGTAATGATATTATATTCGGCCCAGTTTTTAAATTGATTCAACGTTTTGAATGCTCTGGCCTTGACGGAGGAGAATATCATCGGCACAGTGTATGATTTATAACCCTGTGTTATTGTCTGTAAGTGTGAGGACTTTCTGTTAGTTTGTCAGTTACAAAAGTTGTTTTCAAGTTTGGTATATACAGGAGAACGTGGAAGAATTTTTTGGAAGATCCAATTCCCTAATTGTCCATCCATCACCAGATTCAATCGAATGATGTTGAATAGATTGTCTCAGAAGGAAGGGTATAGATCAGGGTATGAAAAAGGGGTATTCTAGTCATTTTATATCCACTGAACATATTGTTGTCTGAGTTTTAGATACCTTTCTTGAGGGAGGAACGAAAATCTTCTTTCTTCATATTCATGGAAAATAAAGGTGTGTTTATGGAGGTATAAGGTTGATTAGTGTATGGGTCTATCATTGGAGGTATAAGGTTGATTAGTGTATGGGTCTATCATTGTTTCAAATTGACATTATAATCATCTTTTAATCATGAACGCACATATGTCAAAGATCGTTTATTCTTTCAGGGCCATCGTTGGTACTACTGATGAGGCCTCCAAAGACTCATCCAAGACATCAGATGGATAAAGTGTAATAGGATCATGTTGGAGGCTGGTGGCACTGGAGGATGGAGGAATTTTCATCATCTTAAGTTAGCTTCTCGCTTTGAGATGATGCTTTGCATGAGAAGCATTTTTGGCTTTAAGTTTTTTGCTTTTCCTTGTATTACTAACAGATTGAAGAATACATATATTGTAAAGTTTGATTTTTGGAGACAGGTAAGGGGTATGGTGTAGAACTCAATCTGGGTGGTTGTCCAATGAGCACTCGAGGCTATGATCCGAATTATACCCTTCTGAGGGTCATCAAACAACTTGATGGAGCCATGTGTTTGGAGAGCTCAATATGGATTATTGTCGAATAATTCAGGAATCTGTGATTCAAGAGTTCATGGGAGGAAGAACTCGGGAATTTAGCTAGGGGCTACACCTTTCCAAGGGTCATGAGGCAGCTTGATGGAGTTCCACCTGATTTAGGAATTGTTTTCTTCAAGGAAGATCTTCACAAAGATGTATAAACATTTTGTAATTAGCAAGTTTTGTTATGTAAACCTTAAGGGGGGGTCTTTTAAAAAATGAATTGTAAGGTTTTAGGGATACACTTATAGGAACAATGTAATAAGGGGGGAATGTTAGTATTACATTGTTTAACTGGTGATATGGTTGTAGTGGGTGTATGCAGTTAATAAACTATTAACTATTTCAACCGTCACTTTCACCTTCTTCCACCTTCTTTTATATAATTGTATCTCATGATCATCAAAGTATATGGTGTATTCCTTGAATATGGATCAATAATAAATCAATGTTTTATGCATTTTTCACAACACCTTGCCATTTTGACATACATGTAGAGTGAAAAGAATGATTGAAAAATGTTGCCCCCCCTTTGGCACAATTTTGGAGGATGTGGGAAGGTAGTTGACTCTAATTTACACCCATCATTTGTATTCTCTTGGAAATTTTGTGTGTCTTACAAACTTTGTATTTGTCAAACATTTCATGTACCTTGCCAATGTTCTTCACATTTTCTCTAGTGTGAGACATCCTTTCAAGTGAAAGATGTTATAAAATTTAGCCTATCAACTAAGTACGGAAAATAAGTAGCTTCACACATTTGCCTCTTCAGAAACCCTTGAAATTTAAGGCCAAAAATCCAAAATATAGCCATTCTCACCACTATGGTATGGAAAATTATATGATTTGATAATTATAAAATTTGTTCTTGCAATTTTCTTAAATTGACCATGAAATCTTCGAGCAAAAAGATTGACTTCTACATTTTTTTCTTTCTTATGTGTATATACCCAAGGAATATTGAATTGGCAACCACATAAAAGCAGGGAAACCCGGGGACGCGTCCCCCCGAAAAAATGGCATGTCCCTATCCCCGGGATGTCCCGGGTATAGGGGGACGGCTGGGGGACCCCTTTTTTTTCAAAACTTGGGAAACGTCCCCAAAATGGGGAAACAGTCAATGGAAAAAGGGGGATGGCTGACCATCCTAAGGACGGCCAGGGGTCACTTGAGATGTCCCCGACCATCCCAAGGACAGTCAGCCATCCCCCGTGTCAAAGCATGTCAAAACAAAAAAAAAATGATGAGATTTTGTCACTCATGAATGATGAATAGTCCTTAACTGGCAATAACAATGGGCAATGACCATGCCATAAAGGGCAATTACCTTGATCACAGAGGGTTGTGAATGAGACTGTTAAAAGTATGTACAAAAGGTAAAGATTGTGCAATAAAGGATAGATCAAGGGCAGAGCTTACCAAGATGAGGATAGTCAAACCTTAAAAAAGATAGTCATGGAAGGTTACATAATGGGTTATGTTGAAAACACAAGTAAAATACTCTTATTGAACCCTCCAAAAATTCAATATGGTGTTTATCTGAGCAATGGAGAGGTCAAAAACTATCTGAAACCATTAGAATCCTAAAGCAATTCCAAAAGCATACATGGCAAGCTCTTTAAAGAAGGTGCTTAGATAATTTAGAAAGTATCCAAACTCATCAAGAGGACAGACCGTGGAATAAAAGTGGATTGTTTTAAAATGCAAATTTGGAAGTTTCAAAAGCTCTATACTAGTTGTGAAGATGACAAGGGAGAGATCAAAAGGACAGTCTTAGGATAGTCCATTTATGAAAAGATTTGCAAAGTGACCTCACCACAAGATGACTATGGTTTTGAACAATGCATATAGAGTTTTCAAAGGACTGTCATTAAAGTATTTGATAGTGGGCTAAATATGATTGTCGTTTGTCTATTAAAAAAGGCAGTCACTATGGACAAGTGAGCAATCAACCATGAAAGGGAAGTCACTTTGGACTAAAGGGACATAGTCTAATGAAGGACAGTTTTGAAGATGAAGGCAAACACGATGATAAAGTACAGTGACAAAATATTAGAGAGGAACTTTTGATAGTCATGAATGAACAAGGGTGTGTTTGATGAAAATATTTTGAGATAGAAGACAGAGGTATTTAGTTATTCTTGAGAAAAACATTAGATTATAATATCTTCTTTATCAGAGGTATGAGTTGATGATTGATAAAGCTTAAAAATATGGCAAACAATTATAGTAAGGAGAAAAGTATGACAATACTAGAAGGTTTCCTCCAAAGCTTTTGAGGTATTATAACATTAAGGTTCTATAATGTATATTATGCATGCTTTATCCATGTTTTCATATGAATATTTAAAATTTCTCTATATATTTTAAATTTTCCCTATATTTTATATAGCCATCCCCACCATCCCCAATTTGGCCTCAAAATCCGAAAACTTGGGGACTCGTCCTGCCGTCCCTTGCTGTCCCCGTCCTGGAAACTTGGTGTAACACAACATAAAAGTCGTTTATAATGTATATTTATACATAGTATATGCCCTTTCCTATCAAAATTCAAGAACTCTTTGTTCAATAATGATCTAACCATGTGTGCATGCTCATTTCGTGTCGACCAAGAGGATGCTGGCAGTTTTACACATGCAGAATGCAATTTCTTTGAATTTTGTAAAATGTTTTTCAATAAATTCATTTTGTGAATACCTTGCAGTCATTGCATTCTTATACAATGAAATCCTTTTGTGAGATTTTTATCAAATAACTCCCATAACCTGTCAATGATTCCACTTTTTGTATACATATTAATGAAAGAATTTCCAACAATATGAAAAAATATGTGTACCATTTCACATTCTCACTATGTAAATATGTCATAATCATCCCATTCCATGGCACTATTCTCTGTTATGTTGTTTGGTCAAACAAATTTTTAGCTTGATCAACCATTTCATACTCGACGTGATCCCTAAGCATCACATTCCATCATACCACATTCCTCTTAGCCATTTTATCAAATAGTTCACGCGCTTTGTGTATGCATCCACATTTTACTTGCAGATCTACCACGACCATTTGCTTGAAACCATTTTAAAATGTTTCCAACAAATCCATTTTGTGCATATTCTGCAATCTCTGCATTCCATGAGATGACAACTTACATCGGCAACCTGGAGGTAGTTGCCAATTATTATAAAAGTGTCGATGGATAGGAGGTTTTATTAAATTTTCTTTGGATGGCATTTGAAAGAAGTTTTCAACCAACATAAGATTGTCGATGAACATCATTAACTTTCTTTTGTTTGCTGTTATATAAATGGTTGTACCGAAAGCACTAAACCTTTGAAATTTTTGTTCATCTTTATCATATATATTGAAGACCTGGAATTGAGTAGACATTGCCACACACTTTTTCACCTGAATTTTGCACCTAATCACTCTTCAGAATGGAAACCTTATGAACTTTCTGGATAAATATGTCAATCTGATAAATGAAGGTTAATGCATAACTTTTGTCTGAATCAATATTATGTCATGAAACTTCGTCACATTGCTAATAATAGCATTAATATCAAAACCCAAAAATATAATTCTATTTCGACTAAACAAATCTTTTAATTTAATAGTTTCTATAATTTGATCGACAAAAATTGAAGCTTTAATATCTTGGAAATTGGGAGGTGGGTTTATCTTGAAATTGGCCACATTTATCATGACACCATCAAGATCATCTCCACAAATATATTTGCATAAACCTTCACAATTTTTGAAATTTAATTGTTTTCGTGAATTTCGCCAATCCAAATAGCCAATCTCAAGTACAAATGGAATAATGCATAATTTTTTTTTGATGTGGCATTGAACATAGAGTTTGACGTCACCAACCTATTCCAATCAATTGGACTAGATGCTTTGAGATGGGTTTTCCAAATTATGACAGTGGGACATGGCTCAACTCACGATAAGGCTTCCAGATGACAACTTTGACTATGCACACATTTGTTGACCTAGAAGCACTTAAAAAATATGCATTTAACATCAACCCAATAATGAATTTGATGCAAAAGTTTGAAAATTAGGCTAATAAAAAATGGGGGTAACAGATAGTTAAGCCTTTCCTAAAGTGGGGAAAGGATGGTTTCAAGACACATGTTTCTTTTACCTACTATAACTCTAGCTATTTCCCATTGTCAACAATTATAGCTTACCTTTGGCTCATATGTTGGGTAACAAATAACTCTACTTCTATACCAAAGGTATCACTACTATCAAATATTTGGTATCTTAATGATATTGGACCCCTTGGCCAATGATTCGACAAAAGTTCAAGCTCTCCAATTCTGATTTTCATTTATTATGTACATACAAGAGATTTTGCTTGATGGCATGCTTCATAAAATGGGTTTGCAGACACCACTTTGTCACATCCCTATAAAACCAACTTCTAAGACACTTGTAACCTTGCTTTAATTTAGACTAGGGTGGGAACTTGTCAACAATGGTCTTTTATTTTGACTATGTGTAAATAGTTAAGGTTACTAGTGATGAATTTGGTTTATTTTACTTGTTAAATTAAATATGTGTGAATATTATTTATGACTAACATAGATTAATCGTTATTTGGTGAATTTATAAAAGGAACATTATACATTTTACAAGTGTCAAGATGCAAGGTGATGTGGATTATGTGGTTCTATTGAGAAGGAAGGGTCCTAATACCAATTTGGTGCCAAACCCACTTGAGTGCACATCATGTCTTAATTATAGGTCCAACCAAAAGTAAGTACCTACATGCAATTATGACACTTAGCAATGGTTTCATTCATCTAATAGAGTGATTCAACAAATCTTACCAATTTACTTATGTCTAGAAAATGTGTTTGCATATATTACCTTTGATGCACCCTTGTTTGTGACTATGCATATATCACCATGATGATATTAACGTAAATTTTAATGTATCCTTTGTAGGCAATATTTAATATTAAATATAATATAATATATTAATATACAAAAAAAATGCATTATCATGGTTTAACTAATAATCTCCCTATCAACTAAAAAAAAGGGGAAATGCATCGAATAAAAGTGGAGATACATCAAAAAGAAAGGGAGAGTAGCTAAAATTGAATATGTTGTCAACTACAATATGGGTACCCCAAACTCCATACCCCATATGATAAATATGCACCTTATGCAATTGGAAGGACATTCTACATAGCAACAAAATATTTCTTTATTAAGGCACATCACTGGGAGATGAAAGGGGGTTTGAAATAATATGATGGAGGTTGGAAGGTTGTGGGATGGGATCCAAAAAAGTTGAATGCAATCTCTAGTTGAAGCCAATAAATAAACAAGTAAGAAAGGAAAAAGGGAGTTCATTTCTTGTTTGAGAAAAAGAGGAAGCAAGCTGAGGAAATCATGGCCCTTTTGGGCAATCTAGCTAAGTGTGGAAGCATGGCCAATGTTAGAACAATAGGAAAGGGTAGATCAAGTGCAAGGACAAGTAGGGGTCTCTAATTTGGGTGTTGCACAAGCCTACCAAGAAATTGGGGTTGAAAAAAAAATAGGTGCTCTTTGTATTTTGTTATAAAATTATCAATTAATTCAGTTGTTATTAATGTGGACACCATTTAGGAAATAGGGTTGTTTTTTATTTGGGTTTTTATAAAACTTAGTCACACACCCTCGGGTTAGGGAACTCAAATGTGTACTAAATGATGTATCATTCATTTTATTTTTCATTCATATATTATGAGAATAAACCCTAGATAATGTTGTATCTTAGTGGGTCATTGCATATTTTTCCACACTCCATGGCAATCACCGATTAGCAATGGTAATGAATGACTCTATGAAAAATAAATATGATATTTTGAATAATCTAACTTGGTTGGTTGTCCAATATTCATTCTAAAGGATTAACCTTGTTTACAAGCTAGGATACTCCCTTAAACCTTCAAGCAAACAAATTCAAAGCAAGATTTAGATAAATAGTAAATTGTTTAGCCAAGTTAATATCCCTAATATTTTTTTATCATCAATACTTGAGTTAGAAGTAGAACCTCATATTTTTGAAATCTAGACCACTAATCTAAAATAAAATATTATTCAAATACCTATCAATATAAAAATTTATATGTTAAACTGAAAAGATACAAAAAAAACAAGTATGGATGTTTAATTCATTCAAAAACTTAGAGTTCTAAACATAGATCACATGATTCAACCTATCTCTAGAAAAGTGATTGTATCTAATCCTTGTATTAATTCAAGAGAAAAGGAAAAGAATGAGAGTTTATATTATATTGACCAAAAAGTATAAAACCATATTCATTTAGGTCCTAAGAATATCCCAAGAAAAAATCTAGATGAGATTCAACAACCAAGTAGGGTAAAAATAGTTTAAGAACACAGTCCAACCAAGAGAAGTAAAATATAGTATTCATAAATATTTTTCTTTATTGATCAAATCCTTTAATTTATTAACTATACTATCAAGTGTTTTAGATTATTAAATTATTTTTGGCTACAATTCCAATGTACTAAAATTAGTGAGATGAAATACCCTTTTCTTAATAATGTTCAATTACATAATTAAAAAAGTAAGGCATGATATATTATGAAATTAAAAGGTATGTGTTGTTCTAGTGATTAATATAGTAGAATAGTAGAATTCTATATCAAAAGTACTTTGACTTTGTTTAAGTATATCTGACGGATGTTGTTTGTCTATGAACTATTTTCAATGAAAATGAGATTTAATGTGTTTACCAGTCTTTACTTCATGGAGGCATTATGATGAAATATTTTTAAAATATTCATTGTGAATAGGTCATTTTTGGAATTCACCATTAATAGCTTGTCTTGGTAAAATCCCTAAAGAGGGATTTGAGTTATAAGTTATGAGCCTTGTTGAAGTCTTGAGCTTGCTATATGTTGAAACCACATCATTTCATGAGGACCTAAGATAAAATCATTTGTGCATGGACCATCCTCAACAATATGATAAATTTAGAAGTATTGTGTTGAGGTTAACCTTTAAAGTGTGATAATGCTCTCAAGGGTTGTATAGAGGCCTTAATTCCCAAACATTTACAAATTCCTAAGACTCATTCTTCAAGTAATTTATTTTATCATTGCAACATTACTACATCTCAAAAATGATAATCATTCAACAAGTTCTTGTTTCATCAAGAGATGATTTGACCATATGTTTATATATGGTTCCCTAGATTCTAGTTGTTAAACGTGTCTGAATAATTGATATATCAATTACTAGTCCTGGGAAAAGTAAATCCATAAGACATTTCGATATCATTTTTCCAATAGTTGGTATTATTTTTCTACAATTCATGTTGATATCATTTATCCAGCTATATGAGACCTCCACATTCTAGAATTGAGTATGATAGAGGAGTCGAATTCTATGGAAACACACATAAGTTGGAGATAAGGGCACTACAAGGGTATAGATAGAGGGTTGTAATACCATTGAGGTGTATCTTGTCCTTCTTTCAACATGGTCATAAAAAAATAAAACATATGAACCACTTATAGATAAGCTTATCACTACTCTAGCATGAGAGTAGAAGTGATTTGGTTTTATCTTAGGGTTTGTTGGCTATCACTAAAAGCATGCAAGTGATGGAGGCTAGGATCTACCCACCCCAGTTGAATAGATTTCACTAGTGGCATGTAAGAAATAGAGCTAATGGCATGCAAGTGATGGATGTCAAGATCCACCCACTCAATAGGCTTAATGGACTATAGGAAAAACTTATTAGAATATAACCAAGTCTAGACTAGGGAACCAAATTTTTCCATTGTATGTGTAAAGTGAACTTACATGCCCTTATCGATGATGACAATTAGTAGGGAGTGGAAGTTTGTCATTATAGCTAGAAGTGAGCCAAAAAAAAATGGACTCACAAAGTAGTATGGGATGCACTAATTTTCCTTTTTTCTTGTCACGTCTCTTTATGGGCACTGATGTTAAGAGAACCAAATAATGAGAAGTAGTCAATATGATAGCATTTCCTCCCCCTTTCGATTGTTGGTGGTATATGTGTACTAGCTTGATTAGCGAGAAAAACTTAGAGTTTTTGTTGTTAGTATATGGTTACCTTGGTTCATTGGAATAGTGGCATTAGGAACCTCTTTCTCAACAAGCCCTAGAATCCACTTGGATGGGGTGGATAGGGATTTCTTACCTGCATGGTTGGGAATATATTGCACCCTACCACCCAAACCAAGAGTGATGCAAACCTACTAAGGAATGTACTATCTCTATCAAACAACTAGAGTGGAAGATTTACTCTTTTAATTGTTGGTATTTATTCTCATGACACATGATTATTATTGCCAATGCTTATTCAAGGAAATTTTATATTCTTTCATAATTTCACATGTAGTTGAAAGATGTGGGAACTTGGTTTTCTTATGGACTATAAAGACAATCTATGTTAAGATTAGCTTCTACAATCATATACTTAATTCCCAAAATCATTAATTACAACATGAGGTCCATCATTGATGTACTAATTTGTCAATGCATTTACCTACAACTTTCCTTAATGGTTAACTACATAACTATGGTGGAATTAATAACTAAGTTCATTATTGCACTAGTAGAACTACATAGGGGCAATGATTACGAATAAATTATTTTCAAAATATTGAACAAAAGAAAATATAGTGGCCAAATGGGGTTATTACATGCTTGCTAGAAAGACTAGTGATGGAATTTAGACCACTTAAAATTTTAGGTAAAGATTGCTATATAAAGTTCTTAGTCATTTTTCCTTTCCTCTTTGCAAGCTCGACAGTTACTAAGGTCTTAATTCCTCCCCCTAAACTTGGATATATATCAACTTAATGATTTGGCATCCCAAACTTGAGACTAAAATTGCTCATTTTCGTTGGTATATATTTGACAAGAGCCCACCATTGGGAAAAAGGTTTTGTCTCATCCAAACTATCCATCTTAGAATGGACTCAAGACCTACAAATATCTTTTTTGGACCTTCTTGTGGACTCAAAATACTTGGAGTTGTGATTCTCACAACATTTTTTTCTTTCTATCTTAGACCTTTTCAAGAGAAATACTATTTTGGGGGATATGACCCCTTGATCATCATACATTGCCAAATGATGGAATTTTGTAGAGCTTATGTTCTTTTAAGCTCTAGAAATCAACAAATAATATATTTTGAATGCAAAGGATATTAAAATTCCATTCTCTCTTAATGAGAAGCTTATGTTCTCACCTCTACTTATTTTCAAACCAAATTGCATTCCGAGAAAGAGCCCTTGGAGTTTCAACACCTCCAAGACTTGTGCAATAACTACAATAATGCACCTTGTATAATGAGTTATATTCCTCCTAATAATTAATGCCAAGGATCACCACCACTAACCCCCAAACAAAGGAGTCATTAGCACAAAACAGTTGCTTTGCACCTCGTAAATAAGGAAGTTGGTCTCATTCCTCAAATGAAAAGGTTATTGGTCCATCTAGTTAACCTTCTCCAACCTAGAGTGGTATGGGCATTAGAATTATTATTTTAGTGTGGGAATTTTACCTCACAAGTTTATTTTACCCACAGAAGTTGTTAACCTTGCTTAGGTGGATTTACTTTTACTAGTAAGTTGGAGTTAAGTAGAAAATAACTCCTAACTACCTCCAGTTTGTTGAGAAAATTGAACAAACCTTTCCCTCCAAAACTTGGAATTCGGTTTGCTCATTTCTCCTATATATTATTAAAAATATTACATGATTCATGTGTCTTTAGGAGGCATATGATAAATATTTGTTAGGTTTGTTAGTCATATGAATAGGAATTATTTGATTGTACGAGTGTTTGTTTGTTTATTTGTATTGAGTTGTTAAAACAACTCATATTTAGGAGAGTTGTTATAGGATGTTGAGAATTTGTTGAGATGACTTAGCATTTTTATCATTAATATCAAAACCTGGGATCCAAAACGTTGTGCTCCGGACGATATATAGAAATGATCTATACTTTCGAGAACATAGTGTGGATGTTATCTTTGATTCGGATATGGTAGTACTTCTTTTTTGGGACATCCGTGGAAGATGCTTAATGCAAAATAATGAAGTCTAAACTTCTGATGTTGAAAGCTTACTTCGGGTATTCTTGCTATTTGAACATTCATGTAGCATGTTACAAGTTTTGGTATGTCTATTTATGTTTCTCCGATTGATACTGAAATTAATCAAGATTCGGTCTTGGTTGTGGCATTCCTATCAACTCTGGAATATATTATGTAATTCAAAGTATGATATCTTATGTATGACCTATTTATGGGTCCCTTGGTAACGTGGTAATAAGATCTTTATGTGCGACCTATCTTTTGGGTCTGATGCTTGCGTGCCAAGCATTATTGAATATTTCAAGATTATTCTTCAAGCTGACATGTTTTGCATAAGGTATTTCAAGGTTGTTCTTCAAGCTGGCTTAGGCGATTATGAAGACATTGTGTTTGGTTAACTTAGAATTTTATGAAGGCATGGAATGGTATGAGTAAAAGTTGATTTTGTTCGATGAAGTAAGATGCGTGGCCTATGGGGTGTGCGAGCAGATAAAAGGGTGCGAAGGATTATGCGATAAGAAAGTTGAAGGCAAGTGTCAAGAAGAATTAATCTGCTTTGCAGAGGTTGTGTGAGGAAGGTGTGCAAAAGATTCTTGACCGGATCTACTACAAATAGATATTGTGCTCTTAACCGAAACTGAACTCATGCATATGTAGATGCAGCTTCATCAGTTCATTTTTGTCAGTGAGACTATTTTGTAATCAGATGTATTAATCAGGGAGTCATCCCACCAGCAATGAGCCTTACCTACAGTGAGCACTTTGGCAGTGAGCCCTTTTGTAAAAATCACCTTAACCAGTGTTCTATAATTGAGAATTAGCATTCTCTGTGGTTTTTCCCTTCTTGGGTTTCCATGTAAATTCTAGTGTTCATTGTGCATGGTGTTGTAGTGTGCTTTCTTCTGTTTGATAATTATCTGATGATTTTAAGCTTGCTCTAGATTAATTAAAGTCAAGAAAAAATGTTTTATGATAACTGATTCACCCCCCCCCCTCTCAGTTATCTGGACTGTTCAACAATTGGTATTAGATCTTGGTCCCTTGCAAATAGAGCTTAACCGCTTGAGAGAGATCTTGGTAGTTTGAACAGATGGCAAGAGATTATTACTTTGAGGAAGAACTGAAGATAATGTTAGATGATATGGAAAGCATGGAATCTGAAAATGAAGAATTGAAAGAAAACCTCAAGGAGGAAAATGCTTGTATCTCAAAGCTAAGGGAGCAAATTTGGAAATTCAAAGAAAATAGAGAGGTCGGCCAGGAATTAAAGGAGTCAAAGGAAAGTGTTGTGGATCTAAAGCTACGGTTGGATGAATGCAAGAAGACTAAAGAAAATCTCAAGGATACCATCAAACAGAAATTAGAAGAAAATGAGAAGTTAGATCAAGAGTTAAGAAGACTGAAATCAGAAGAAAGAGTATGTGAAAGTACAAAATTCTAGATCAACTCTTGTCCCTACAGAAATGTCACAAGGAGAAGGGAGGAATTGGCTTCTCCGGTGAAAGCTCAAATCAGAACACTAAGGGTGAAGAAAAAGTAGTTGAAGCTTAAAAAAGATCAATTGTAACAAGCAAGGTCTGAAACTCTAAAACACCTACAAAAAGACCTCTGGTCAAGCAACCAAATTCTCAAAGGTACTTATCATTTAATGGATATTGTTTTCTATGCAAAAATTTTGGACATAAGGTTGTAGATTGCAAAAGAAAGAAGGAACTAAGCACTCAATGCTTTAACTGTCACAAGTTTGGTCACAAAGCAAGTCATTGCAGAAGTCAATTATCTGATCCGGCTAGAAGGAATGGAATGAATAATCCCTTTCATGATAATTGCTATTTATGCCATGGTTATAAAGCTAATCAGTGTAGATCTAAGGTTCACTTAGTTAAGTCAGGAAAAAGATGTTACAAGTGTAGTCAACCCAGACATTATGCCAACACATGCAAATATGTTCCTCCGGAAAATCCTAAAAACAAAAAGAAGGTTGCAGAATCGGGTGAATCTAAGAAGACTGTCATGGTGTGGAAAAAAAATGAAATGAGTGTGGAAAACTCTTATGTGGTACCAAATCTCGGTACAAGCTCTTTCGGAATATGCGCCAACTACCTTGGCTTAGGGGGAGTTTTGCAATGCATATCCTATCGGTTCCCCCTCTCCGAAGTAATATTGATGTGTTTTTCAAGTTGATTAAGTTTGATTCGGTTGGTGATATATGATGAAGCTTAATCCGACTGATTGAAAAGAAAAGTACAATTGATGGCGTCATCAATGTAAGTTTTTGGCGGCAAAACCATCATGAGAAATTAAGGATAAAAGGTTGAGTTTCAAATTATTTCTCACAGTTTGCAAAGAAGAAGAAGTTTCATTGAGTGATAAAGGATTGAAGAAGATAAGCGTGACAATGGAATCTGTTGACAGAGAATCCAATGGCAGTATCCCGCTAAGGCTGAAGGGAGTAGAGTTGGACGAATTTGATCATCGAAAGACGAAGGAAATGGAACTAGGGTTGAAGACTGATGAATTGTAGAATGTAAGTTCCCTGGGTATGGATTTATGGGGAGAATTTCCCTGGTTTTCCGACAAAGAGTCTATCTTATTCCTATTGAATTGATTCAAGGATGGCAGCATCATTTTGGACAAACCCTATCTGATTACTAAGGAAGCGATTGAAGCTATTACTGGATTGTGCAGTGTTGGTGACCTCCCTAGGAAGAAAATGGGGAAATACAGAGGCGTGGAGGAACTTACTAGTATCGACAAAGACCCCCGAGCTCTACTGATAAATACCATTGTTGATCCTGCAATAAGGTATGTTGCTTATGGTATCACTTACAAAATCTACTTCGGCTATTGTTGTGTATCTTGCACATAAGATGGTGAAGGAAAATAAGCAATTTGATTTGTTTAGCCTACTAATGGAAAACCTAATTGAGAATGTCAAAATGTCTTTGGTTGAGAGTTATCCCTTCCGGTTTGGGTCTCTACTTGTGTTTAATATTTCACTTTCTGAGTTCGCTACCATCAAAGGAGAATGTTAAGTGGAAGTTTAGCATCCCTGTCAGAAAGCAAGTTTATAGATATCTGGAATGTATGGAAGATAAAACAAATGAATGCAAAGCTTATTTCTCATCCTTGCAGATGAATCTGTGCTCCGGTGTGATAGTGTCTAGTGCTATGCATGTCAGTCAGTTTGAGGAGGGTTCCTCCTCTGGTAAGGAGTTAGAGGTTATATTTGGCGATTCCCCTCCGGAACCTAAAAGGGGGAAAATTAACACAAAGGATGTCATCACTATCTCAGAAGTGAAGGAGAAGGAAGAAAAGTATCTGCCTAGATCTGACTCTTTCAATCTAGATGAAGTTCGTTCAGTGTTGGATGAAGGTGATATGAAAAGGGTTGGTGAAATGTGGCATGACTGCTCTCCGGACAAAAGGCCTAGAATTGAAGATGCTTTTGTCAGTTATTTGCTCAAAAGGGGTATTAATGTTTTAGATGTTTCTGACCCGCTACCGGATGATCTAGTAGAAGTTGTTGAAGAAAGGATGTTGCGGGAAGGACCTGAAGGACATAAGATCCAAGCTATGATTGAGAGGTGTGTCGAAGCCAAACAGAAATTATCCAATCTCATTGGTGATACAAGAGAATGCATTAAGGAGATGTCTGACATCTACAAGTATTGTCTCTAGTGGCCTATTGTTGTTGATAACTTTAGAAGCAGAATTGAAGCTATTGAATCTAAACTGAATGATATTGGGAAGTCTTTTGATTTCTTCAAAGATAAAGATGGAAAATAGAGAATGAGAGTTGGAGAGTTGCAAGCTGAGTTATTGTCTACTCAAAGACAGAGGGAAGATTTGGTTGGAACTTTCTAGTTGGTCAAAGAAATTGTTGAGGTCCGATTGCATCATCTCTCCGGGATACTTTTTGATGCAAAGGATTGTGATCGACAGTGCCTGTCTCCAAACTGGTCATCTTCATTTATGCTATTGACTCTACTAGATAGTATGTGTGTCAGAATGGTTTCTGCAGTGCAAGCTTGGAAGAGAATTCTTCCAACTATGAGAGAAAGGTACAAGAAGATTTTTCATTTGAAAAGTGTTATTTTTACTTTGATCTCCTAAATGTTCTTATTTGGCCCTTTTCCTTTGATGGAAAAAAGGGGGAGAAAAATGAAGAGAAAACAAAAACAAGAAGAGGTATTGAATTGCTTGACAAAGGGAGAGTAATTGGAGTTTTGGAGTTTTTTTTCTTTTGAGTTTTTGTTGTTTTGCCATCAATGCCAAAGGGGGAGATTGTTGAGATGACTTAGCATTGTTGTCATTGATGTCAAAACCTGGGATCAAGAAGGTTGTGCTCTAGATGATATACAAAAATGATCTATCCTATCGAGAACATAGTGTGGATGTTATCTTTGATCCGGATATGGCAGTACTTTTTTGGGACATCTGTGGAAGACAATTAATGTAAAATAATGAAGTCTAAACTTTTGATGTTGAAAGCTTACTCTAAGTATTCTTGCTATTCGAACATTCATGTAGCATGTTACAAGTTTTGGTATGTCTATTTGTGTTTCTCTGATTGATATTGAAATTGATGACAATCATGATTTGGTCTTGGTTGTGGCATTCCTATCAACTCTGGAATATATTTTGTAATTCAAAGTATGTTATCTTATGTATGAACTATTTATGGGTCCCTTGGTAACGTAGTAAGAAGATATTTATGTGTGACCTATCTTTTGGGTCTGGTGCTTGCATGCCAAACCTTACTGAATATTTCAAGATTGTTCTTCAAGCCGACATGTTTTGCATAAGGTATTTCAAGGTTGTTCTTCAAGCCGACTTAGGAGATTATGAATACATTGTGTTTGGCCGACTTAGAAGTTTATGAAGGCATGGAATGGTATAAGTAAAAGTTGATTTTGTTCAATGAAGTAAGATGTGTGGTGTGTGGGGTGTGTGAGCAAATAAAAGGGTGTGAAGGATTATGGGATAAGAAAGTTGAAGGCAAGTGTCAGGAAGAAGTAATTTGCTTTGCAGAGGTTGTGAGGAAGGTGTGCAAAAGATTCTTGGCCAGATCTACTGCAAACAGATATTGTACTCTTAATCGGAACTGGACTCATGCATATGTAGATGCAGCTTCATCAATTCATTTTTGTCACTGAGACTATTTTGTAATCAGATGTATTAATCGAGTAGTGAGCCCACCGGCAGTGAGCCTTACCTGCAGTGAGCATTTTGGCAGTGAACCCTTTTGTAAAAATCACCTTAACTGGTGTTCTATAATTGAGAATTAGCATTCTCTGTGGTTTTTCCCTTCTTGGGTTTCCATGTAAATTCTAGCGTTCATTGTGCATGGTGTTGTTGTGTGCTTTCTTTTGTTTGATAGTTATCTAATTGATTTTAAGCTTGCTCCGGATTAATTAAAGTCGAGAAAAATTGTTTTATGATAACTGATTCACCCCCCTCTCAGTTATCTGGACTGTTCAAAATAGGAGGTTTCCTATAAAGTAGGATGTGAAAATCCTGTATATATGTAATACATTATAGAATGAAATAAGAAAAATAGAAGCATATTAGTTTGTATAAAAATTTATGATGAGCTTCTATAATTTTGCCCCAAAATTTCTCATGTATTCACCTTATTTCCTTAATGCAAGCACATCAATTCGACCTAGAATCTCTTGTATGTGGATGTTCTTTTGATACTAGTACTCTATTCAAATTTATTGACTTTATTTTCATATAGTATCAGAGCTAACAAAGTTAGATTGTTGGTTTGAATTTGTAGAACTCCATGCAAAGTGTTTCTCAAAGTGCACAAAATCTAGATCTAGGTATGTGGCTTTGTGGAGGCTTTTTGTGGCATTGTGGAAGCAAGCAAAGTCTTTTGCACTAGAGAGGAGGTCAATTTGAGATCGATTTTCCTTGTTTGAAGGTGCTTTGTTGTATTGAAGTGGCATGGTAGGCTAATTTGACTAATTTAACCTCGAATTTTCTCAAGGGAGGCACGTTGAGGCTTTGAATTTGTATTTTTGGTCTCAATCAAATTTGTCTTATTCACCTATCAACAAAGGTGAATCAAATATTTCTATCATCTTATTTGAATTTGGCCTAAATTTACAATAAAAATTTGCATGAAACTTTTCTCTGAAACCTTCCTTCCCCTTTTTTTATTGCAATTTCTTTAAATTTGTAGTAATCTTTACAAATTCATTATGGAAATGGGCAGTTCTTTGAATAATTCAATGTTGAACTAATATTAATTTGTTATTGAAGTAATCTTTGCAAGATTAAAGTGTCCAAAGAAGTTAAGCCCATGGTTATATGGTATGGTCGTCTATTTTTCTCCAATTTCTCCTTTAATTTTCTCCCAAGTTTTTGTGAAGGCAACTTTTTTTAAAGATATATTTTTTATGTGCTAATTTTATAAAGGCTTAAAATTAAAAGCGCTATAACTTTTAATCTGTTGCTCAAAATTGATTATCATTTTTTGCAAAAGTGCTTGTTCGGACCTAATCCATTGGGAATGATTTCACACTTTTTATATAAAGTGACATTTTTCATTCCAAATTGGTTAAAATCTATGCACTAAAAATATAAAGTGTCACAATTCAGAGAGGGGATCTAAAATTGAATCAAGTTGGGGTGTCCTTTGTGTTGTCTTGTATACTTCTGCACTTCCTTCTACATTTTCAATTGAGGGAGAGTAATCGAAAAAAAATTGGGGGGTTGTTCTTGTGCATGCACTCTACTTAAATAAAGTGCCTTTTATGTATCATTCTTGGGGGGGATTATGCAAGTATTTTATAATCATGAACTAAGATAACATTCCATTTTGGGGGGGTTCATCATGCCTTTTGATTTTTGTTTTCATCCTTTTGTTGTCAAGCTAACTTGAAATAACTATTTCTTCTAGAAACAAGGGATAAAGAATCATAGTTTTGAGTAGGATCCATTTCCCTATCTCCTTGGACTCATTCCTGAGCCAAGTGACTATGAATAGAAGAATGCATGGTTTAACAATAATGATATAGTCTACGAAATAATATATCTCACCATTTCTAAGGATTTTTTGCATCACATAAAGCACATTGTGTGCCTTTTCATTGCTTGGATCATCATCCAATAGTTGTATGGAGACTTTGGATCTTGCAATGATTAAATGCAACAGGCTATTTATCATCTCTTAAATATACCTACTTGGGATGAGTACTTGATAGATGTATTATAGGTTTTTTTATGAGTCATATCTTGAAGACTTGGATGACACTATTGAGGACATTCATATTCTCTTTGATGTTGGCTCATATGGAGTTGCATCATCTTCTTCAAATATTGTAAAGGCATGTTCAAACCCTCTTGTTCCTTCTCTACATCATCATTTGTTGTAGTATGGCATTGGTGTGGAGACCTTTGAACAGCATTTAGAGGGATCATCACTGATTTTTCTTCCCTTGTATTCCTTTTAGGAATGGGAAGACAACTTGCATACTTTTGTGGGTCTATTTCTTCCTAAGGGGAGGAATGATGTTCAATAGTCTTGGACCATCTTTAGCATTCATTGTCAAGCATCTACCATCACTACAGGAGATTTTATATTGAGGGGGGATGCATGGTCTCTCTTCTTTCTTATGGGGTGGACTTTTTCCTCACATGGGGTTTTGTTCTTCTCATCTTTTAGAAAGCATATTTTTACCCTCATTCAGGGGGAGTTTTTTCCCACAAGGTCTTCTCTTCTTAATGAGGTTGAATTGTACTTGGGTACCTTAGGAGGCCTAGTTATCAAGACCTAATTTTTTTCCTCACCTAAGTTACGCTTAAAGGGGGGTGTTAATGTGGGATTTTTACCTCATAGGTTTATTTTACCGACAAAAGTTGTTAACCTTTCTTAAGTGGATTTACTTTTATTAGTAAGTTGGAGTTAAGTAGAAACTAACTCCTAACTACCTCTAGTTTATTGAAAATTTTGAACAATCCTTTCCTTCCAAAACTTGGAATTCATTTTACTCATTTCTCCTATATATTCACCTCATTTCCTTAACGCGAGCATGAATTCAGCCTACAATCTTTTGTATTTTGTTGTTCTTTCGACACTAATATTTTGATCAAATTTATTGGCTTAATTTCACATATTATGCCTTTGTTACAAGGCTACTTGTGCCTCTCGCCATCCAAGATTCTTGGGATGGGTGGGTGGTCCTCAATTCTCTCTCTCAAACTAAGTGGGTTGTTCCTTGTCCTTGGGATGATCTCTCCCCTCCCTTTGTTGCGGTTATCTACACTTTACTGGGTGATGGCTTGTTGAAAAAAAAAAGTATAGTTTTTTCTTGTATTTTGATGAGTTATGCATATCACCCTAGCTTGCTCAATTGTAAACCTTAATATATGTACATTATTTTATGAATATCTAAGTCTATTAAGTGTCTCCAATACAAACAACATCAAATGTGAACGAAGGAAAATAGAATAGCAATGAATTGAGACTCTATTTTCAATTGAGATTTTTATTTCATAACCATTAATCTAGATCACCATGGAATTTTGTATAATATAAAAATTTGAATAACTTAACTCTTTTTTTGGACTTTATCGGTAACATATAAGAAAAGAAAAAAGTAGTCTACGAGAAAAATTACACCCCATTTTGCATAAGATCAATACAAGATGTGAAAATCAAAGGATAGTGGACTAAGTGAGTTGAATAACAATGATTTTAAGTTTTTTGGACTTTATCAATAACATATAAGAAAAGAAAAAAAGTAGTCTACGAGAAAAACTACACCCCATTTTGCATAAGATCAATACAAGATGTGAAAATCAAAGGATAGTGGACTAAGTGAGTTGAATAACAATGATTTTAAGTTATATATGAATGAAAAAATTGGTTTTGAAAAAAAAAAATCATAAATATAACTTAAAATGATATTATGTCGAATCATATTACAAATTTAATATAAGTATTTAATTTTATTAAAAACTTGTTTCCAAATTAGAATATTTTAATTTTATTTTTGTTAAACTTATTTCTAAATGAGGGTATTTTAACAGTATCTTTGTTAAACTTGTTTCTTAATGTAATTGTTTTAATGCTCAAATTACCAATTAAACAATAATTTTATGTGAATAGCAATCAACCTATTACATTAATGAATAATTACAAGATTAGCAATCAATGTTGACAATCAAATTGTATCAACCATATTACAAATTCGATATAGATATTTTATTTTATAAAAATCTTCTTTTGAAAGTATTTAATTTTATTTTTGTTAAATTTATTTTTTAATGTGCTAATTTTCAAAACTCAAATTACTAATTAAACAATAATGTTATGTGAATAGCAATCAATCTATTACATTAGTGAATAATTACAAGGTAAAACCCCTGCTGCTTTAAAACTTCTCCCTTCAGACTTCCATTTTTTATTTATATCTTTAAAAAAAAAATCCAAAATAATGCTAGATTTTAAAAGCTCTCAAATGAAATTTTGAATAAATATGAAAATTTGGACAAACGTGCAATCTTTTCCCAACATTTTTCTAACAATAGTTAGAGGAATCACACAACCTGAATTTTCATGTAAGGACAGTAGGGGAAAAGAAAATGATATGATACCTAATAAGTTGTGAAAGTAACCGCAATTTGAAAGAAATGTGATAGCCGATTCATCTAAAAAGGAATTTGATTTCACGAATGCAAATAGAAGCAGCATTAGGCCTAGTTCCTCAAGAATATATTACAATATAGCATTATCAATTCAAGGCCATGACTTACACCAGAATTTGTGCTATGAGTGGATGTTTTCGAGTTTGATCTTAAATGACCATTAAACTTAAGAGAGACTGAAGGAATCGTCTCAACTCAATTTGTGTCTTTTTACCAAATGAAAAAGATTGATTAAGAAAAGTGCTCCGTTATTTGATTATCATATTCAAAGTAGGAATGAAATGAAGGATAAATGAATAAACACCAACCAACTAATACAAATCTATAAACTCTGTACACCTCCATTTTATGAAACCCAAATATATACCAGTCCCTTATATCCCCATGGTACAGGTGAAACTCAAGAGCTGAACCCCAAAACCAAATGACTCGGAAACATGATTCAAAGGTAAAAGCACTTGATCGACAAGTAGAACCCAACATAAAGATGCAATACAGAAAACTATCCCAGTAAAGACAGCATCTGAGATTTTATAAGATCAATCAGGTAACTCCGCAAAGCTTTTGTGGAGTATGACTATTTAATAGATCTTGTGCAGCTAAATACATATTTTTCCTCATGAGGCTAAGTACCACAATTATATACAGACTCATTCTCAAAATAAAATAAAAAAGATTTGACAGCTCAAAATTGAGCAAGTTCTAATGCAGAAATTCCATTCCGTCCCAACTCTGATTCCAACCAATCTCTTTCCTGTACCCAATCACTCAGAGACTTGGTTGTCAGTTGAGAATTATATCCAAGGAATTGTTCTTTCCTGTACACTCCTTTAGATGCACTAACGTGGTCTCTTTTTGTCCTATGCTTTTTCTTAAATTTGCCTGTGTCACCAATACTCAAATTTTCATCTGCATTTTCAATCTCCTTCAAATGGAAAGAGTTCTTGCCACTATTTTCTGCACAACTATGATCCCCATTTGGACTTTTCACCAATTTCTTTCCCATTCGTTTTTCTCTGTTCTCTGCTTTTACTTGCCGCTTGTGCTCCTTGCAGAGGGCTTTCCTCTCTTCCCTAACAAAAGCATGTTTTTCATTCTCCAATCCCTGGACAACCATATCTTGTGAAAGTTCTACTGAACTATGCAGAGGCTTTTCATTTTTATTCATCACACTCAATACCATTGTATTAGATACATCTTCTGCGAGTGTGTCATCATCATCCTGATCCTTGTTGCTTTCACCACAGCTTCCATCACCTTCCATCCATGCTTCAACAGAGGGCTTGCTGCAATTAGCTTCAATGAAACATTCATTTGTTTGTTCCTCATGTTTGTCCCTTCTAAACTGATTTCTTCCCTCAAAGTCTGCACCCTTCCCATGAGCAATGGTTTCAACAGCTGATCTGAGGAAAAGATAGACAAAGAATTTCCTTATTCTCACCTTCTTATACTGTAAATTGTGAAGATCTTCGTCATCAAGCAGATAGCGACCTCTTGCCTCTCGTTCAGTTACAAGGGCATATTTAGGACAGGTATATTCACACCTGTAATGCATGTCATTATAACATTAAAAACTTTGACCCTCTCATTCCCAGAATAAAAATATGGACATGTTCAATAATCCCCAAAATTCATGCAGTGCAGAGGGCAAGTATTATAACATGATGGCAGCTTTAACTGATAACATGTTAAACGCAATTGTGGACATTCTGGAATGAAAAAGATCTTTTAAATAATATAAATACCTCAAAAATGCATCACAATAAAGATCACGTTAGTTCTTAGACAAACTAAAGTCAATGCAAGTTTTTTATGATTTTCGTCAAAAGCATGTAAAAAATCTGTAAAGCAGAAGTACAACAATATAAAAAACTGTGAACATACAAACTGCAGATATTGTTCCAACCTGGGATTAATTTCTCCAACATAACTATGAAGGATGCCCCAGAACCCAGTATCTAAAGTTATCCAGTCACAAAATCTCTTTCCATTTTAAAAATGTAAGGATGGTATTACATATTCTACTAGTTCTCGTATTCCAGAAGGCCTATATGTCCAACAAATATGGCTAGAATAGGAAATTCTTAAGCAAAGGCCTGTTCTAAATGCTACCACATAAATCAGACCCATGATTATGAGAAACCATTAGACTTGTTTTAAAAGCTGTTTAGAGAAACCATTACACTTCTCAAAAGCCAAGAAAATTAACATTGCACAGACCACAACCCCATTTAAGCCTATGCTCCAGAAGGAGTATATGCCCAACAAATATGGCCAGAATAGAAAATTCTGAAGCAAAGGCGTGTAATAAATGCTACCGCATAAATCAGACCCATGATTATGAGAAACCACTAAAGTTGTTTTAAGAGCTATTTAGAGAAACCATTACATTTCTCAAAAGCCATGAGAACTAAGATCACACAGCAGCTACCACAACCCTGTTTATGCCTATGCTCCACAAAGCCATCAAATATCATTCAAGATCAATGCAAGACAGTCTGCAAGAAGAAATAAAAGGATTCAAACACAACAAAGAAGACCAAAGGAGATGCTGACATCGTAACATCACTATTCTATCCTTATCACATAATTTTTTTACATCAGTAGTGATGTTTTGATTTTGACAATGTGTAGTTTTAGCATTCTGTACAGCTACACAGAACAAGTTGGCTGCAACAAAAAAACAGTAATTGCATTTATTATATAAATGGAAGCGGTTAGAGCTCACTGAACAAATGCATAAGTCAGTTTGTCTCTCCTATGCCCAACAAGGGCCGAAAGGAAAAAATTAGGAATTAGGAAATTTTTACAAAGGATGCATCCTCTATTATCATTATATTCATGAGCCAATGAATATTACATTGTAGAATGGCTTACTATATAAGCCAAAGAATGAAATAACCTATCCTATTATTTAGGAACAAACTCCCAACAACCTACAATCTACATGAAACAACTTTCAACAATGTGCTAATGATAGCACAATAATAACAAATATAAAAGTTGAAACTAACATATATCCCCATGATGCTAAGATATATCCTATAATGCTAACATTAATCCATATTAATCTAATACTGCCTGCCTGCCCTACCAATGACTAGACCAGATACAATTGCAAGTTTATCTCTAAACTTGACAAATTTATCTTTTCCAAGTGGTTAAATCATTATATCTGCAATCTGATCCTCTGTAGGACAATAATAAAAACAAGTGTCTTCATTATCAACCAAGTGGTGAATGTAATGATGATGAACTTCAATATGTTTAGTTCTGACATGATAGACTAGGTTTTTCACTGTCTTGGGAACACTTTGGTTGTCCCAAAAAAGTGAGGTGGGTGCAGTTTGATCCAAATGAATCTCAACCAATAGCCTTCCTAACCACATTGCCTCACAAACTGTACTGACTCCTACCTTATACTCTGCTTCAGTAGAAGATAAGGCAAGTATGTTTTGAGCTTGCTCTGCTAGGAAATTATTCTTCAACCACGAGTGAAAACATAGCCTGTTGTAGACTTTCTTATATCCATTGATCCGACCCAGTTGGAATCAGTATATAATGTATATCCTGTTAATATGAAGTCAACAAATTGCTGATATAGAATGTCAAACTCAAGGGACCCTTTAACATATCGAATGACTCATTTTGCAGCATGCTAATGTTCTTCTTGAGGCTTAAACATGAATAGAGAAAGACAACTAATTACAAAACATTGATATGATCTAGTGGTAGTAAGATAAATTTAACTACCTACCAACTGTCAATACACAAATTCATCGACCAGTAATGGAATAATGTTAGTTGAGAGTTTGATCCCAAGTTCCATGGGTGTAGATATAGGATTACATTGTCATTTGATTTTTTTCAAAAAGAGATTTGGTGTACTTGATTGTGACACAAAAATTTTGTGATCAGTTTGCTGAAATTCCACACCTAAATAGTATTGAAGCAGGCATAAATCTGTCATTTAAAAAAAAAACATACATCATGACTCACTTGTTCAGTTAAAGTAGCACTATTTCCGGTGATGGCAAGATCATCACATGGACAATCAGGATCACTATGTCACTACCACTGATTTTGACATAGAGAGTGGGTTCAAAATAGTTTTTTTTCTGAAAGCAAAATCTCTAAGACATTGATCAATTTTAAATACCAAGCTCAAGGAGCCTACTTAAGTCCATACAAAGACTTTACCAACCTACAAACCAAATGTTCTTTTCCTAGAACCTCCAACCCCTACAACTGAGTCATGTAGATCTCTTCAAGTCTCCATTCAAAAAGGCACTTTCTGTTAGTGTTTGGTAGCTTCGGGAAATATTTTCTCCTTAGTTTAGTCTTGTACAAGGCAGGTCGGCCTTCATATCTTAAATGATATTTTTATATTTTCTATTTCTCTAAAGGAGCCGACCTTGAGAAGAGGTCACCTATCTTGGTATATAAGGGAGGTGAAGACCTCTCATTTCAGGCATCAAGTTTAATTCACTCCACTTCGCTTCTTCAGCAGCAGTTCGCCTTTCTTTGCAGCAGATTCCATTCAAAGAGAAGTGTTACCATTTGTGGAGAAGTGTCTCCATTCATTGTATATATTCAGCCTTGTGTAAGGCCCGATTCCGTATGCAGAATTCTGCACTTTTATCTGATATATAAGAGATTATTTGCTGGGTTTTTCTCCCTCGAGTAGGAGGGTTTTCCCAGGGTATCTGCTGTGTTCATTGTTCTATGTGTTGTATTTCTGCTTATTTTATTTCTGATCTAAAACTAACACTTTCGACATCCATCTGATTACCTTCCATCCAAATTGAGCAACAATGGAGATAGCTAACTGAAAGGTTACCATTTTTACAAGAGGGGCAAAGGTCTCTTCAGAGTCTACCCTTTTCTCTTATGCATATCCTTTAGCGACAAAAAAATCTTTGTACGTGTCCAAAGAACCAGTAGATCCATTTGCAACCAATGGATTTCTTTCCTGGGGGCAACGTCAACAACACCCAAGTCTTGTTTTTCATCAAGGAACCATATTCCATCTTCATGGCAGCTTCCCATTCAAACTTCCCTTTGGCCTTTGCAAATGTACTAGGCTCAAATATCTATGCAACAACAAAAACTAGAGCAAAATTTACCTACTCACCACCTTACACAAGCTTTCCTGAACATGTAGATTGACATCCTATTGCCTTTGGCAATTCATCATCTCGAACATCCTTCATAATGGTATAGTACCACTTTGGTCTCTTTTGTTGGCCCTCCTAACTATGTTGTGAAGACGAAGCATCACTCTCTTCTCCAACTGATCCCCTCCGAACAGTGATGCTTCAAATGTTCCTTGTTTGATTTCAACATCAAAACCCATTCTAGAATAAGGAATGGTTACCCATTCACTACTATCTATGGAATTACCATTGATTGAAAAGAATGGTATTTTATCATTTACAATAACATCTTTAATAACCACAATTTTGTTTGTAGACATCTAGTAGTTTGTATGCTTTGGATTGTTCACTAGAGCCAATAAACATATATGGTTTTTTTTTGCTTCTAAATTACTTAACTTTTCCTCAAGAAAATGTACAAAAGCAATACAACTAAAAACTCAAAAATCTCTTATAGAAGGTTTTCTATCTGACCATGTTTCCTCAAGAGCAACATTTTGCAAGGCTTCACAAGGACTACAATTAAGGATGTAGATTGTATTCAGAGGTTCTACCCATTACCTATATGGAAAATTTTGGTTGTGCACCATTCACCTTGCCATCTCCATAACTGTCATATTCCTCCTTTCCATGATTCCATTTTGTTGTGGAGTATACAAAGTAATATGCTATTGATATATACCTTCTTTGTAGAATTCCTTGAACTGGTCAGAGACGAAATCGCCTCCATTATTTGATCTAAGTGTCTTGACTTATTTACTTGTTTGTTTTTCAACAAAAGGCTTTCCACACCACAAAGTTAGATAAACATTAACTTGTTCTTCAAAAAATAAACCCACAATTTTCTAGAAAAGTCATCAACAAGTAACAAGAAATATTTTGCACCAAACAAATTAACATGAACCAAATCTAAAACCCCTTTGACTCACCATGCTTATCGGTATCAAATGGATGTCAACTTTGTTTACTCATCTAACACCATATGCAAACATTCTAACTTTCTTGAATAGATGGGAGCCTATCCACCATATTAGTCCTACTAAGTATAGACATTCATGATTCAAGTGATCATACCTTTCATGCCAAAGTATTGGTACTCTCAACTGCTACTAGTGCATGTGCCTTTGTTGTTTCAAGATCTACCAATTTATACAATCCCTTTTCACCAATGGCAACAACAATCACTTTGTTATCTTGAAGAGTAGTTATCATACATTTGTTTCCTTGAAACTTTACATGAAGATTAGGATACTTTGTGATCTCACTAATAGATAGTAGGTTTTTGCTTATGTCGGGGATATACCAAACATTCTTAAACGTATAATTGTAATATCTTGCTTAAATATTTTTTTATTTTTCTTAGATATAATAAATCTTGGGTCACAATAATAGTTTGCACAATTAATTATCAATATAAGATTAACCCAAAAATCGCAGTTTTAAGAATTTATGATCTAATTCAGATATAATACATATAGAATATATTTCAAAAAAAAACTGAACTTATCCTTTGTATCATTGTTAATTTGTCCCAAATCTGCAGCAAACTATCTTTACTTAAATGCCTTTAGAATGTCTCCCAAATCTGCCTGAATCGAGGGTTTTTGTCCACTAACTTAGAAATTGAAATTAGGGGATTTTCGTCCTATAATTTCTAACCTATAAGGTTTTTGTCCTCAAGTTGTTTGAACCACAGTCCATGCTCCACAAGGAGTAATAATCAGATATAAAAATGTATTCACAATGATTTCCTTTTCTCCTTGTTTGATCTCTTTTATATACCCTTTTTCTTTAATAGGCATAACTCTTCACATGTATTTTGACTTTTATTAAAACTAAGCTTCAATTTTCGTTTCAGTTTATTATTACTAATCCTTTCTTATGGAAATCATGGGTATAGTTTCCACGATCTTGCTAGCATCCTTAAACTTTATTAATAATAATCACAGCATTGCATGCTAAGTAAACTCTAATTATTTTACAGGGACTTGTTCATATCTGTCGCCGCCTAGGATCACAAAATATTATCTGTTTTGCAGTTTATTATCAACACTCATCCCACATTCTCAAATCTCACAGAATGTATGATGGGCGTTGGTTAATTTTGTTTCATTTTTGAGGGGACACTATAATCTGCCCTTCCCAAGATTGCTTGTCCTCAAGCAATCACAAATTAAGATGTTGAAGAATTTCTACACCCTCCCATGTAGCATCATCTTCAAGAAGATCTTTCTATCGGATTAGATATCCTATCACTGTTTTGTTCCTTAGTTTTCTTTCTCTGAAATTTATAATAGCCTCAAGAATCAAAAACAATTTCCCTTCATCATCCAGTGGGGGTAGCTCTACTGAAAGAATAATTTGACTTCCTAATGCCTTTTTAATCAAGAGACATAAAATACATTGTGAATCTTATTGTTCTCTAGTAATCCTAGTTTGTATGCAACCTCCCCAATTTTCACTTGATTCTGTAAGGGCCATAGAACCTTAGTTTCAATTTCTCTACTCCACTCTTCTTCAAGGAAGACTATGTAAGGTTATAGCCTTAAGAAGACCATATTTCCTACTTCAAATGTTCCTTCAATTCAATGCTAATCGACATATATTTTTTTGTTGTTTTTGTGTTCTTTGTAGGTTCTCTTTGAGTGATTCCAAAATTTCTTGACTTTGTTTAACTAGATCTTTTGCTCCTGGTACTCTACTATCTATGATAACCAAATCCACAAAGGTTAAAGCATCATAAGGCCTTGAAATGTGTCATCCCAATATAACAATGTTCCCCCAAATAAAGATTTTATCCAAGCCGTCTAATGCTCAACTACATAATTTCACAAATAGCCCTCAACCCACTTGAGGACTATTTTTGTCAATCTATCATTTTGTGCATGATAACTAGTACTTGGAGATAATTCGGTCCTTGTTAAATGAAAGATTTCTTGACAAAACAAGCAAGGAACCAACTATCTCTATAACTTACTATGATTTTTGGCAACCTATATAATCTAAAAACCTCTTTAAAAAACAACTCAACTACTTGAGGCACCTTAAACTCCATAGATATGGCAAAGAAATGACCACACTTTGTAAGTCTATCAACCACAACACATATACAAACTTTACCTTGTGAATTAGGGAGTCCTATAATAAAATCCATCGATATACTTTTCCCATTTTTGGTTCAGAATTGGCAATGGCTACAACAACCCTATAGGAAAAGCATATTCTAATTTGTTATGTTGGCAGATAAGGCATTCCCTCACACACTTAAGAACATCTTTTTTGAGACCCTTCCATGCAAATCTCTCCCTAATTTGTCGATAGGTCATAAAGTAACCTTGATGTCATGTTAGTGATGTGTTATGTGAATCCTTCAAAACCTTATTCTTTACCTTTGAGCCTAGGATAAGATATATTATGTCTTTGTATAGAATAAGGTCATCTACTACCTTATACCTTTCATCATGGCTCTTTCCTTGAAGATATCAGTAGCAAATGCATCATTTCCATATTCTACTATTATGTTAGCCTTCCAATCAAGAGAAATCTCCACTAATGAACATAAGTAAGGCTTCCTTGATAGAACATCGACTTCTACATTATTCCTTGATGTATTCAATGTCAAAGTTGTGGGCTTGAAGCTTGCTTACCCATTTGTGTTGTTTTTCGTTTAAATCCAATGTTCCACAGGGACATGTCCCCCCCACCAAAAAACAACCCACACCCAAGACGAGGACGTTTCCGAGACGGGGGGACGCCTGGGAAACGTCCCTCTGCCATCCCTCCACCGTCTCCAAGTACCCCCGCCGTTTCCTGAACGTCTCCTCCTTGAGGACATTTCCTTGCCATTTCTGGTAGGG